>JBAJNP010006290.1:0-15727 GCA_036877545.1 Yasuhikotakia modesta | reverse complement strand
GTGTAATGAATCTAAAATATATGAAAGTCTAATGTTTATCAGTACATTACAGAAAATAATGAACTTTATCACAATATGCTAATTTTCTGAAAAGGACATGTATGTCATTACAATTTGGGACACATTTTATTCCATTTTGTCGCGATGACCTGTAATTTTAAACTTATGTTATCTGATCATTCATTATATCCTCACATACCTTCCCAAATGAAGTTGCCATCGACCCGCTTTATAAACTTAAACCAGAGTTTATCTGTGTATGGTTCGGACAGCTGCACGTCTCCGATCCAAAGACACGGCTCACGCGTGGACAAAACTGCGCGGCTTGGTTTCATCCTTATGGCTCGGTTCGTGTCCCAGTGTCCCATCTCCAGCCGAGAGCCCAACACAAACAACTCGATATCTGAACACTCTGGTGTCAAGATGACGCCAAACCTGAACACAAGCATGTTCTGTAACTCACAATATACGCAGATGTCCTGTTGATCCTTATGTATCGCCAACCTCTGGCATTATAAACGATTGTGCTAAAAATACACTCAGTTTTCTAGACGTGAAGCACAGACACATATAGTGGCTAATGTGAACAACTGCCTTAAGAGACGCTGTGTATTTTTATCTGTAAATCAGATCCGTGTACACCGTTTTACAGGGTATATACACAAGCGTCTGAGTAAAGAATATGACTTGTAAACAGTCTTAAAAACAGTAAACAGTCAAAACGCAAACAGATCTTACAAGTGTAAATACTCTATTCTCCTTTAGGGAGCGCTCCATGGCTCACAATACCTCATCTTTCAAAGACATATTTTCATATACTTGATCAATTACTCACATAATCTGGACCGCTAAACTTTGCAAATATACTTATTGTTTGGGCATTCTAAGTAATTTTATTTCTGTGACCCAGCTGTCAATCCACAACTAAATTTGAATCTTTCTAAACCATATGTGATCCAGTCTGGCGAAATAAGTCGTAAGGCGCACATTTCAAATTTGAGATTTTGGTATCGACCATAAACTTTGAAATGATATCCTAGGATGAAAATGAAAATCTGAAATGAAATGAATGAAAATCGCTTTTTTGTTGATATCTTTCAAACTCCATTTCATTTAAATGTATAAACTATTTATTGATACAGCTTAATTTGACCAAAATATTTATATAGATATAAATTATATTAAACCAGGGTGATACTGACACATTCAAATATACAAAGCGATCACCATAAACCTTAACATGAACCACAAATGACTTACAACAAAAAACATGCTCACCACGCTGGGATCAGGAAATAATAAAAATGTAAAGCAATTTGTTTTTATTTGCCCCGTATATTTATTCGGAATAAATGTGTTTGGAATAAATGGATATGGTTTGGAAAGGATCACCAGGATGTTAACTATTTAAACAGAAAATTGCACATAAAAATAAATAACGACTGCAGTCCCATGGGCCCATGGGTTAGGGTTAGCCCATGGGTTAGAAATGTTCTCAATATTAAAAGATAAGGTTAGTAGATTGGTAGGGACAGGCTTATAACATGGCGGAACCGGCTTCCATAAAAATTTGCTTAAAAAAATGAAAAGATAATTTATTTCATTGTTTTTCCACATTATCAGCCTGTATGTTAAAATGGACCAACTCATTTCGCCAGTGGCTGTACAGTGGCTGTAACAAATAATTAATATAAAAAACTATTAATTAATGACACAAAAATACATAGTGTTGTGGTTTCTACCACCTCTTTTTATGTTAAAAGATAGACTTTTGTAAGAAATTACAGTCGGCTTTTAAACAGATTTCCACTACAAGAAGTGACAAACTTAACTTCAAAAAGGCTCATTTATCATAGAGACATGGTCAGTCATATTTTTATAACCACAGAATGAACAGTAATTCAATTGAAATGAAAGCTGCAAGCAGCAATAAGCGGGACCTCGCACCGGTGCCATCCCCACCCAGCGCCACTGCCACCAACGACTGCTAGCACCACCCAGTGCCACAGCCACTTTTTGGCTTTAATAACAGTGATTTGTGGGCAAAAGTATAGGTTACTCGTAGTGTAAAAAAAGCCACTTCCTGTGTAAAACACACCACTTCCTGTTGACTGCAGGTGGCTCTACAACCGTAATTGATACCCTGTAGATGTGTTTAGGCTATGATTTTTATCAAATGTGTGAAAGATGGGTCCAATCAGACACTGTAGGCCTGAGAAAAAACGCCTTTTTCTTCATGAGAAAATGCAAAATTTTGGCAGCCCGCCACGGTCATGTTCTTGCACGAAAACTCAAACGCTTCACAATTTAACATTGCAAAGGCCTTAAGATGAGAATGACACCACCACATTCTGATCGGACAAAAACTCTAGGAGGAGTTCATTAAAGTATGACGCATGGAATTTGTCAAAAATAATAAAAATCCAGATTTAATTAAAAATAAATATTCGGCTGTTGGGATGAGAGGTTTGCTCCAAGAGGCTTTTTTTTAATGAATTAAAGTGTTCTATGAGCCTACCAAATTTGGTACATGTACGTTAACCGTAGTGCCCTGGGCAGGTTTAGGTGGCGCTATCGAGCCATTTTGCCCCGCCTAATTTTAATTCCTCTGATAGACTTGAATTTTCCCTGGGGCTGGTGCGTGTGCAAAATCTGGTGAGTTTTCGAGCATGTTAAGGTCCTCAAAAGTGCGATGAATGACGGAGAGGAAGAATAACAATAATAATAATTAAAGCTGCAAGCAGCGATAAGCAGGAACTCACACCGGTGCCACCGCCACCCAACACTGCCAGCACCACCCAGTGCCACCACCATGTGTTGACTTTAATAACAGTGATTTGTGGGCAAAAGCATATGTTAATCGTAGTGTAAAATATGCCACTTCCTGTGTAAAACACACCACTTCCTGTTGACTGCAGGTGACGCTATATCCGTAACTGAATATTACACTGTAGATGTGTTTAGGCCATGTTTTTTATCAAATGTGTGAAGGATGGGGCCGGTCAGACACTGTAGGCCTAAATTACAACACCTTTCTCTTCATGGAATAATGCAAAATTTTGGCAGCCCGCCACGGTCATGTTCTTTCACGAAAACTCAAACGCTTCGCAATTTAACATCGCAAAGGCCTTAAGATGAGAATGACACCACTACAAAGTTGATCGGATAAGATCTCTAGGAGGAGTTCATAAAAGTACGACGCGTGGAATTTGTCAAAAATAATAAAAATGCAGATTTAATTAAAAATAAATAATCGCCTGTTGGGATTAGAGGTCCGCTCCAAGAGACTTTTTTTAATGAATTAAAGTTTTCTATAGACCTACCAAATGTGGTACATGTACGTTAACCGTAGTGCCCTGGGCAGGTTTAGGTGGCGCTGTGGAGCTATTTTGCCCCGACTAATTTAAAAACCCCTAATAGACTCCTAATAGGTTTTCACTGGGGCTGGTGCGTGTGCAAAATCTGGTGAGTTTTTGTGTGACGAATAGCGGAAAATAGTAATAACAATAATAATAATAATAAACAACACAGAAACAATAGGGACTTCGCACGCTTAGTGCTCGGTCCCTAATAATAAACAGAGCAAAAACAATAGGGACTTTGCACGCTTAGGGCTCGGTCCCTAATAATAATAATAATAATAATAAACAACGCAGAAACAATAGGGACTTTGCACATTAGTGTTCGGTCCCTAATAAGGAAACCTCAGAGAGAGAGAGAGAGCCTTCAAGAATCAACCTTGATCAAAGGGATACATGGCTGTAATACACATTCAGGAAAAATTGGGTCAAACGACAGTTTGGGTGACCTAAAGCAAAAGCTATTCTGTGGGAATGGAAAACAAATCTCTTCTAACACAGTACTCAATTTACATTGAAATAAAACTCAATATAGATGGGGGGGCTTGAAACTGATTTACCAAAATACTACAGTCATGATAACGTGTGTGTGTTGGGTTTTGGAGCAAAGGAGAAAAAAAAAAGTAATCCAACAATGGTTTTAATATAGTCCAGGAGACTCTTTCATGGACCGTTCCCGGACAGCTGTGCATTAGTGGCCTCATTTAGCCCTGTATAATAGAAGAGGCACAGACTGTAGTTGGGAAAGTTGGTATACACAGATACACAGAACTTGGAAGAACAAGCATAACTGGAACACCCAACCAACATCACATAATTGACAGATCTAAGAACCGACAAGCAACACAGAGCTAGGAAAAAACTAAATAGAACTATTAATAATTAAACACAAGTGCATAAAATAGCAAAACAAGGGCAGGAAATTCCAAAAATGGGCATGAATATGAACATAGGCAGAAACCAGACACATGGAACATGGGGGTGAAAACAGGGCCAAACCAAAAAAATAGCTCACAGGGGAAGTGACAACTAATAAAATGTTCATGTTTATTTCATTCAATGTTCATTCTGAGTGCTTCGTGTACTTTGTTACTACAACAGTTCAATAAATTTTCTACTTGTTGGAACTCCAACGTTCTTGTTACAAATCTGGCCTATGTGGCTCCCTCCAACCGCCACCAGTGGAAGCCCTCTCCCGAATATTAAGAACTACAGTTCCTATATACCCCATACCTGGACCATGCTCCTCTCAGATGGCGGCCATTTCCTCATCAAAGACGCAATTTATACTCACCTTTCTCACGTGAACATTGAGAAGTCTAGATTTGCAGTGATCTATTCTGAGCGTTTTCCTGGATTGTACTTACCTGATACCTATCTTGATTTTTCATTGTTCCTGATTATTTGCCGCCTCCATTTTGACCCGTGCTTTGTTTATTGGCTTATTCCTGTTGTTTGCTGCCTGCCCCAAACTGTTGCCTGGGCCTAGTTTATGTTTCTGTATTGCCCTCTTATTGACCATGATTCTTATTAAAATTTGCTGCACATGGATCCTACACTATTATTATAGATATCAAGCCAAGTTGGCCTCCAGAGCAAATCCTAAGCTTTGCTTACATATATACATGTATTTAAATACATAGGCACAGTCTCCTTTACGAAAAGACAATACATGAACATTACATACAGGTTTTTGGCCTTTGGTTACTATAGGAAATGATTTTATTATATTCCAGGTTTTGTAATTCCGCCTAAACTTACTAGTGAAAATGAAACGACACTCTCCCGTGTGGTTGGCATGATGGTTGTATATCAGGATTGATGTGTAGCTTTCATTAACAGGACTCTAGCAACCAACATGAGAGTTAGCTCCTTTGATTTGTAAGGACCACCCATTGGCCCAACAACAGAATCCAATGGTTTTACATTGGACAAGATTTTACATTGGACTTACATTTACAAGATTTTACATTATTTACTATAATTTGGTTTTAATTGACTCGTTAATTCTATGATTTAATTGACTAATCTGATTTAATTAATTAATTCTAATCTGACTCCAATTTTGTCACAGTCGGGACGCCATGCCACTGGAGATAGGGGAGGAACCCAAGAATGAAACACAAGAGGGAGGATATGGCTGGGCCAGCATTTATTAACAAACTAAAACTCACAAAACTAAAACAAAGTAGAAAATAAAACAATAAAACAAAATGAGAAACAAAACCACACGGAAACTACCTCCCAAAAACAGACAGGGTAAGCAAAACTTACAAAAGAACGACACTAAACAAAAACACAACACTGCCATGAGCGAGTCATGACAAATTTAATAATAAATGTAGGATAGATGTTCTAAATAATTTGTTGATCACAATTTAGGGTTTGATTATTTAGAAGTTCTCATACTAGGGACCCGCTGTTGCACAGAGTTTTGCGCTATACAGATATACGTGGATCTCATGGACACAAAACTGTCAGTCTGATCTTAGTCAGAGGTTGGCAGGTAAGCTAATATTATTAAATCAGGCCTTCAATGCTTACCTTAAAGACACAGCCATTGAGTGGGAAGTTCTGGTTACAGAAGGCTTCACTGAGACTTTTGCCTTACCATCTTATATACACAAATTAGACAAAGAGGCATAAAACCCATGGGCAGATTGGGGTTAGGGTGACTAGTTTTTCATGACCTGAAGGGCCCCTGCTAAGATGGTGAAAGGCACACCCATACCAAGACAGTATATTTTCCCTTAAGTTTTAACCCTCTGATATAGTCCATTCTATGGTAACAAAAATTAGACCTTTTTACTCATCACACTATGACCTTAAAGATGGTACTAAACATGGAAATGAAATTTTGATAACATCACAAGTTATACATAACATGTTCAGCAAATGTCCTGTTGATTAGAACCTAGAAAAAGGTATGCAGAGTGTGGAAGAAAGGAGATTGAAAGGTGTCAACTTGAGAGGGCACCCCCTGGGTATCAACACCTGATAAACTTTGTTGTTTTATGATGCGTTCCCACAGACAAACTGGTGTCAGCTGCCTTACAGATTCACACACACACACACACACATCCATCAATTCAGTTAAATTCAGTTTTATTTGTTACACTTTTTGTGTTACAGAGAGGACGTTTAGTGGTTAACAGACTGATGTGGAGCTAACAACCTGTCTCTGAACATGTACAAAACTAAACGGATGGTTGTTGACTTCACAAGTGAAGTGCCCTTGAACAAGGCGTCTTAGCCCCGGTAGCTCCCTGGGCACACCAGGGATAGCTGCCCACTGCTTTGGATGTGTGTGTTTCACGACTTGCAGTGTGTGTTCACTACTCATAAAGATGGGTCAATTCATTTATGCGTAACCATAACTGCCAAAAACATTTATTTCATTATTTTAAAATAATTGTATTCGAAATCAGTTCCCTAGGAAAATATTCCTATGAAGTGCAGCAACACCTCTTCCAACACCTCTTCCAACACCTAACCCTAAAAAACATATTAAAATGCATAAGCCAGAATTAGAACATTGTAGAGACATGTCCTCACTGACTCAGGCTGTCAGTGGGCTTTAGGTATGAAAAAGAAATCTGTGAGAAAAAGAAATCTGTGTTAAAGTCTCTAAAGCCTCTGATTTGATCATGCAGCCTTCTGCAACCAGGAGGTTGCATTCTATTTCAAGCTGATGACCCCCGAAAATTCTGGGCTAGAGAATAAAACATGTTGTGTTTTTACAGTAATACTGTTTTAATGTTGAATCAACCAAATTTCAATAATAGTACCATTTAGACTATGGCTGAATCAATGTTGAATTGCCATTGGTTATAATTGAAATATCAATGCCATTTCTGTTGAACACATTGAACGCTTTTAATGTTGATTCGATGAATCAGCCGGACATAATTTCAATGTTGAATCAATCAATGAATCAACCCAAGTAGCAAAGTCTTTAAAATTTTTGAATTTAAGTCCTACAAATTAAATAACTTTCATGCTGTTTTGCAATGTCCTGAAAGCCTACTATTTCCTACAGCAATTCGTCACTTTTGGACTAGAATCCGCATATCTCCAAAATAATAATTTTTCAGGAAACAGAAAATCTGTATTTTTTAAGTTGTTAATTGTATTGTTAAGGTTGGTATTTTAACTTCATTTCCATCACAAGCTATCATTTTCTGCTGTGTACCAACATTATGCAATGAGGCCAAGACAGATGCGTTCGTGGAATCCATATGCAGAGCTTTAGATAACAGATAACAGAATTAACGATTAACAGGCAGAGGTCGAGACAGGCAGCTATCATTCGATAAACGTAGTACAGAGTTTATTACCTCACCTGTACATGCCTTGTATATTTTTGCCATGTTTGTATATGTGTATATTGTATAATATGTGTACTGTATGTATACTATGTTATTTGCCCTGTGGTCTCTGTACTGTATGTATACTATGTTATTTGCCCTGTGGTCTCTGTACTGTATGTATATTTTGTTATTTGCTACTTGTTATTTGTTATGTCTCTGCTGTACATTGTTAACACTTCCACATGTTTATATGTTGCATGTACAGTATTAAATCTAACTAGTGAAATTCCTTGTGTATATAAGTATACTTGGCCAATAAATCAGATTCTGATACTTTTCAACGTCCCAAACAGGAAATGGAAAAACAGGAACAGGAAGTGAGAGCAGAGGGAGCCAGTGATCATTATTCTGGTGAGGGCTCCCACTGCTAGCATGGTGGAACAGGATTTCCTGTTACAGAATCCTCCCCTCTAGGAGCAACTCTTGGAGCTCTTTAAGGATGTCCCATTGTCATTAGTTAAGGTCTCCGCGGTCGTCCCCTTGGCTGTGGTTGGAGTCTCTGTGGTCGTCCCCTGGGGCATGATGCTGGATGGCTGGGTCTGGCTCTATGAAACTCTCTGTGACAGATGAATCCAGGATGTCTTGGGTGGCCACCCAGGATCTCTCCTCTGACCCGTAACCCTCCCAGTCCACCGGATATTGGAGCTGGCCCCCTCTGTGCCAGGAATCTAGCAGACCACTCACCCGATAAGCTGGACTACCATCAATGCCCCAATCTGAAACAATCTCTTCTTGGATACCATAGTAGTGGAACACATGATGAAACAAGGCTTGAGCTGTTTCCATGGCTGTGGGTAAACCTTTCAAAGGAATCAGTTTGCATAATTTTGAGAATCAGTCAATAATGACTAAAATGGTAATGTTACCATCAAAAAGGGGCAGATCTGTGATAAAGTCAATGTTCAGGTGGGCCCATTGATGCTGTGGAATGGGCAGGGGCTTCAGTAAACTGGAAGGGAATTATTTGGGGGTCTTGGATTAGCACATACTTGACAGGACTTGACATAGTTCTTGACATTAGAAGATATGTTAGGCCACCAAAATGAATTTTGAACCAGGTGCAGTTCATGAGATACCTGGGTGTCCAGCGCTGGGCAACATGTGGACCCGCTGCAGGACACAAGGGTGGAGATCAGTAGGAACATAGACTTTATTTGAAAAACAAAAGAACCCTGCTGCTACTGGTGAAGTGGAAGGTCTGGTGAATACATAGCTTAGAGCCTCCTCAACATAATCCTCTGTAGCCTGTGTTTCTGTATGAGAGAGAGGATTTGCCTTAATTCTTGGGGGCATGGTGTTAGGAAATAGGTTGATTGAGCAATCTCAGGGGCAAAGAGGAGGTGGTTGAGTAGCCTTGACCTTGTTGAAGACATCTTGGTAGTCTTCATGGCATGTGGGTACTGAATACTCCTTCTGTGATTCTGTAGCATGGAGACTTGTAACACAACAAGGTTTAGTAAGGGACAGAGTCAAGACACTTAGAAAAACAGTTTTCAGACCATGACACTAGTTGTTGTTGCTGCCAGGAAATGATCGGGTTGTGAGTAGATAGCCATGGGTCCCCCAGGATCGTTGAATACTTGGAAGCCTGAAAGTTGTAGAATGAAATGGTTTCTTTGTGGAACAGTCCCACCTTCAGAGTAACTGGTTTGATAGGAGAGATGCAAGAAAAGGCAGGTATAGAGTACTTATCCACAAGGTCTTGGCTTATCAGGTTCAAGGCCGCTCCCGAGTCAACGAGTGGTAGAGATTCAAAAGCATTCATGGTAAAGGGGACTTATACTTGGAATAACATGACATATGGCTTGATAACAGCAGGAGTTGCACTCTCCGTGATGACGACAAAATATGTTTCTGACTCTTCTGTGAGCAGGAGACAGCAGGTGGCCTGCTGTACCACAGTAAAAACACAGATTGAGTTGTCTTCAACGAGTACATCTCCGTCAGAGATCCTAGTATTGTGTGTGTACTTGTTTTTATTAATTTGTTAGGGTTAGGGTTAGGTTAGGCCCCAAAAAAGTGGGCCCCACACCGTTTTTGATTTAAACAGCCTCAGAAGGCTCTCCTGACAGGTCTCATGGTTTTTATTTCACTTGGCCCACAAGGTGATAAAGTATGGGTTCGGGTGTGTATGTGTGTGTGCTCTCTACCGCCCCCCCCCCCAAAAGGAGGAGTTAATTTCGGTCACAGGTGGTGTAACAGTGTTTGTAATCCATAATTTAACGTGTTTAAATATCTAAATCTGCAAAAAAACTCAATATTTAAGCAAAAGGTGTGTTTACATTTTTGTCTGTACAATATATTTTTGGGGCCAATACTTGCGCATATCATCGGAATGGTGCTTAATAAAGTACAATTTAAATCAGATCGGGTTAATTGCTAAAAGCCCACAAAACTTTTGAGGGGATTTATCACGGACTGTTCTGCGGCGATTCTAACCAGAGGTTCCATGTGCTTCAGCGGATGAAGAGACGGTCTATACACGGAAGAAACAGGTGAGTCTATGCGTTAACGAATTTCTGCATGTAGTGTTGTTTAAAGTTTTTACATGATGTTTTACACAATTTCTTACTGTTTAGTAGCGCAACAAAATGATGGTTATATGATATTTTTTATTCACATCGCTAACTTATCTGTAAATGTTAGTCATAGATTGTTAACGTTAACTAATACTGCTAGCTATGCATTGATGATTGATAATGATTGAAAATTACTTTTCTTTGCGTTATACCGAAATCCTCTAATAATGAAATTCTGTGATCGATGAATTATCAATGATTTCTGTCGATTGTCTGAGCTAAGTTTTAATAAAATATTAATGGGGGCAGTTGTGGTCTATCGGTTAAGGGCTTGTAATCAGTAGGTTGCTCGTTCGATTCCAGCGGCAGTGGGTAGCAACTGAAGTGCCCTTGAGCAAGACACCTAACCCCCGATTGCTCCCCAGTAGCTGCCCGCTGCTCCGGCTGTGTGTGTGTGTGTGATGGGCTAAATGCAGAGGTCACGTTTGACCGCATTTCGCTGCCCTGTACTTTTACATGTGTAATGACAGTAAAGTTGAAACTAATCTAATAATCCTAAAATTATTGGTGGTCAAGTCCAATTGACAGACAATCTCTGTCTACATTTACAGTATTGACAAATAGTTTTAACTGTTGTTTCATTATGTGACCTAGCCTGGGAGCTTAGATCTTAAAAATGACTTATATACCTAAACATTTGTCTGAACAGCTTTGTTTGGTATCTTAATTTTTTTAAATCTATTTGTTTCGTTGTGATTTCATGTGTAATTTGTTTGTGTTATTTTCACAGTGCCATCATGATAAACAAATCCCAGAAGAATATATATATATATATATATTTAAGTGAAGAGGAAGAACATTTATGGGGCAGTTGTGGTCTACTGGTTAAGGAGTCGGGCTTGTAATCAGTAGGTTGCTGGTTCGATTCCAGCACCGGCAGATAGCAACTGAAGTGCCCTTGAGCAAGGCACCTAACCCCTGATTGCTCCCGGGCGCTGTAGGGATAGCTGCCCACTGCTCTGGGTGTGTGTGTGTGTTCACGACTTGCTGTGTGTGTTTACTTCTCACATGGATGGGTTAAATGCAGAGGTCACATTTCGGTTATGGGCAACCATAACTGACAAACACGTCACTTTCACTTCATATATATGTTGTGTGTGCAAATAATAATTTTTAAAAATGTAAATAAATTTAATAAATACGCTTCTGACTGTGAAAAACCCATTCTGTGTGATTGGAGCCTACGTCTTAAAGTCTTCCTGTTGCCAACTATTTTATAAATGGCTTTCAAATCATGTTTTTGTGCCTGTTTCGTGATACAGTTTAAGAAACTCAACAATGGTGTTGACTGAATTTGCACGTTTTATCTTAAAGCATGTTAAAAATACATATTATGTATACATGTATACAATACATATTATATTATGTATTAACAACCAACATATTAACATGAATAACCAGTTTTACCATGGACCATCATTAACATTTTGCACTGAGAAGCATTTTATTTTGGAAGACTTTCTACTATAACCTAATACAGTTACATTGGTTGTGCTGTGTAATCGTAAAGTTTTTTGCACTTTGATATGTAAAAAAAATATATATATTTAAGTACAAAGTCTTAAGAGCAGTTTTCTTCTTTTATCTTTTAGTATTGATGCATCTAACAACATGTCTCCAAATTGTACTATAAAAAAAAGTAATAGTGAACAACGAACAAAATTTGGGCTTTTTTGGCTTTAAAAAAAATTGAAATCGATGATGAAATAGAATATGATTACGGAAATTCACATTGGCCATGGCGTGAGAACTTACGCCAATGGCGTAAGTTGGTTGGATATCTGGCTATCTTTATTTATGATCTATCACAAACTTTTCGCTCTAATATTCAGAAGCCAAAGAATCAGACTAATCAGCCTGAAAGAGCAGAGAATGACACGGCCATCACACAAGTATTTGATGTAGACTCTTTCATCACTGTCTATTCACACTGAGTTGTTTATTGTGGCGTTCCAGAAATGTGTTCACCTTACCTTTGTGATTCAGCTTAGTCAGATGTTATCATTGGGTAATGGTGTTAGTTCTAATTGAGGAAACGCAGTTAACATGTAATGGGTAGTTGTTGTATAACACACATTCTTCTAGTCTTCGCTTTAAGGGGCCCTCACACACGCTTCTAGTCTTTGCTTTATGGGGCCCTCCCATGTGGATCTCATTCCAATTGAGTTTGGATTCTTATAACTACACCTGTTGTTTGTTAAACTAAAGTTACTGCAGTTATAATTCAACACTTTAGTTGCCGTAATATGTTCAGAATGAGTATTTTGAATACAGCCTATTGCACCACCTAATATGCTGTTGTGATGCTTGCTGTTTCCTCTAGAATAGACTGGTGCATGTTTAAGATTTAACTATGCTAGTTGAGAGACTGTTTTCACATCAGCTGACTTTTGTTACTGGTAAATGCCTGAAACAGTAAGTTTGTCACTTCTTTAGTGTTTTTCCCCTCTGATTTCCAGGAGCCACAGAACAAAACTAAACAGCCTGAACTAGTGCTCTTAACCAATGAGGGCAGAGCAGAGAATGACACGGCCATCACACAAGTAAGTATTTGATGTAGACTCTTTCATCACTGTCTTTTGTAGCACTAAGACATTAATTCAGAGGTGAGTTGAGTCCAGTCAGAGGCGAGTTGAGTCCGGTCAGAGCAGAAGCAAGTCATTAAGTGAGAGGCGAGTTGAGTCCGGTCAGAGCAGAAGCAAGTCATTAAGTGAGAGGTGAGTTGAGTCCAGTCAGAGCAGAAGCAAGTCTTCAAGTCCGAGCTGTGTTGAGTTCAGTCAGAGCAGAAGCTTTGAAAAAGCTTTGAGTTATGACTCGGTGCAAAGATTTACTAGTGGCAGAAAAAGAAGCAGCGAGAAAACTGTGTCAACATATAGTAACAGGGAGATTAGCATTTCAATGCCACTCGAAAATGAGCCATCTGTTTATGTCAATCCAGTTTTAAAAAATGAGGATGGTTCTAGAAGGCATAACAAGAAACATCACTGCTTTTATTGTGGACAAGTAGTTCAGAAAATGTCAAGACACTTGTCGACACAATGATGTTGTTGAGGTTGCAAAGGCATTAAGTTTGCCCAAGAACTCGAAAGAAAGGCAGTTAGATTATATCCGAAACAAGGGGAACTTTGAAAAAAAAGTTTTAAACTGTAGTGGTATTTCAAAAGCAATTCTGTTTGATCAAAGAAATGTAGCTTTATGTGTCTCTAGTACTGTGTATGTCAGTCCAGATTCAGAATTTCCTAAGTGTGCAACATTTTCTATGTATGTGTAGGTAAACAAACTGCAGTCAAGAGGACAGCTGATGAGTGTGCTGCTGTAGAGAGGCACCTCAAAAGGTTCATTATTAGGAACCAAGTTCCTGGAAAAATGGACTGCCAGCAATGCATTGAAGAAGAACCTAAAGCTTTAGAAAACAGAAGGCGGTCAAGTACTTTATCAAAAAACGAATTTCTGCCATAAGGCGAAAAGTGCAGTAAATGCAGTGGGTTTGAAGTAGGGGTGTACCGATACGTGTTTGTGTTTGTAGCGATATGTGTTTGTACTGGTCATTTTGTTTCTTGGTAATGGTTATCTTCTTAATGGTTTGTTTGTCTGGGTCTGTGCCTTTTGTATTTTGTATTCTGTCTATATGCAAGACTTATATTGTTGATTGTGCATTGGGAAACCTTGTTCTTAATGTATATTTATTACATTGAAAATAAAACTATTGTCCTACCTGTTTGTTTTATTTTGCTTGGTAAAAAAAAGTGTGCTATGTGCCAGAAACGAACCCAAATATTTCCAGGTGGCACTCGTGCATCCATAAGCCCACCACAACCACAGCTCTGTGCACCTGGTGCCGCTAAAGATACAATCTTTTAGAGTGGCAGTCACATTGGCTTTAACCAAACAGATTAGATTAGAACATCTTGCTGAACTTATATTGGAGTGCCATGAATTTTCCAGAGCATTATGACCCATCAAAATCTCATACAAAGAGCGTAATAGTAATTCCCAGATGGGAAACTTTGGTCCCTGCTAAGATATAAAAATTTGAAATGTGTGTGTGTATCTGAAAATGGGCCCCACAAGTGTTAAATGCGACAATCTGAGCCCCAGAAGTGACTAAAATACAAACAAGATTTTTTTTGTTGGAATTTTGTTACATTGAAGTGATATTTGGTATTAGGAAACACTTTTTATCACATTTTTATAAGGGTGTAGAACCACTGGAAAGGGTGGACCCCCAATTTGGTAAAAAATGGTGGGCCCCATTATGGCAGAAAAACAAGTATGTGTGTGTGTGTAAAAAAAAAAAGAAATTCAAGTCTGGGCAATTCAAAGTTGTGAAAATGTTATTTTATATTTAAAATTACAAGATTGTTGTGTCAAAAAAAACAACAAGCAAACAAGAGCTGCCAGTAGCGAACCCTATCCCTAACACAGAAAAAATAATTAAAAAAACAACAAAAAACATAGTTTGCACAATGGTTTATCACTCACAATTTGCAATTTCGTTCACCCCCTTTTCTTCAGGAATTTCAGCAAGTGCATAACAATATCAAACAGATTTAATGAAAGCTAAACAGAAAAGAAATATGTGCCTCAGTTTAAATATGGCAGTGTCACGTGTTATGTGGGCATCTGGAGCGAGAGAGAGAAAACAACATAGAATACTTTTCATACGTGTTTAATATAAATCCATAAATAATACACAGAGCCAGGAAACCAGCAATGTAAAACACCCACACAACATAATGTTAACAACTGACAATGTAGACCGGACAAAGAACGCTAGACAGAAACCACTAGTTTGTTAGATGGGAGCAGTGCTGACCATGTGCCACCTCGTCACACAGGAACACACAAAAACAGAGCATCGCTGCCCGTTATCCCCCTCTAGATTTCTGCTCTGGCCCGAAATCCTCTAGACAAGATCTGAGGACTGTCATTGCCTTTAAGAGGATTTCGGGCCAACAGCAGAGGTCCTGATTAGTGATCAGCCCCACCTGGGGTGTCTGCTGTTCCCCAGGGCCTTCTTGAGGCTCCGCTCTTAACCCTGCCATCTCCGGTGCTTCAGGGCATGGTAACCTCATTTCAGTATCTCTCCAAGTCCCCGTCCCAAAAGGTAGCGTGGCCAGGAGATTTGAAACCTCTACATAGGTCCTAGTTCTGGAAAGAATCCATCAGGACGTGGTATATACAGGTCCTTCTCAAAAAATTAGCATATTGTCATAAAGTTCATTATTTTCTGTAATGTACTGATAAACATTAGACTTTCATATATTTTAGATTCATTACACACAACTGAAGTAGTTCAAGCCTTTTATTGTTTTAATATTGATGATGGCATACAGCTCATGAAAACCCAAAATTCCTATCTCAAAAAATTAGCATATTTCATCCGACCAATAAAAGAAAAATGTTTTTAATACAAAAA
>JBAJNP010006289.1:0-26006 GCA_036877545.1 Yasuhikotakia modesta | reverse complement strand
TCCGCTTCTCTTTCTAATACGATGAAGAGTGAAATCCAGCAGTCAAATAGCAGGTGAGCATTACCTACTTGTTCATTTCTTTCCTATAGTAGCCTTATAATAATAACGAATCAATATCATTCACTAGTTAAAAAGTCAGTAATAATAAATCGTGAGATATCATGACGTATATTTTTCTATTCAACAATAACCTATTGATGATTATTGATCTTATTGGTAAATGTTTGTCATACATTTACTTGTTCGTATTATTACCTTTGGCTTAAATATGTGTGTGTAATTTATGCAACATTTGCACATGTTTAGCCTTTGCTAAAACGCTGCTTATATTTGACGCTGAACATGGTGCTTGTCTCTTTTTCACAGCCGCGCTTCCCTGTGGAGACCGTGGCTCGTGACCAGAAAGGATGTACAAACAGAAAGCCGAAGAGTCAAGCTGGCCTGTGTAAGTTTTTTTTCCACCACTGCAGTTATAATAATATTTTGATGGAATGTACATTAGTATTGTAATGTTATTAAGGCCAGAAAACACAAGGTCCCATAATGGACTGGACCAGCTAATTCCTCCTAAAACAGCACTGGGGAGAAAAAGCAGAGTTTACCATTTACACTTTGTGCAGTTTAATTTTAATGTTATACAGTCACTCATGCAGATCAATAGAGTTAGCAGGTGACAATAAAGAGACAGACAGGCATGTGGTGAGCATTAGACACCCTGTGCCTAAACATAAGGTGTGACTGTCAAGCAGTTTCATTGACACAAAGGCAAAGCCAGGCAGAGAGCAACTGCAGCACCAGAGACACTCTGCCATATGGCACCACTGTCTGAGTGTGAACGCTGAGCCTTTGCCCAGAGACGAGGTGTAGGGAAAAACAGCTCCCTGAAAGCAAGCACTTGCTTGCCAAAATTTAAGTAGACACCTCTAGGTTTGGGGAGGTGGTTGGAGTCAGTTTCCCACAAACACTTTAGCCCGACACCTTCCACGTCACAGCTTTTGCATCCTGCCCTGGGTGTTATACACCCACAAAGCTGGCAGTGATATCACCTCATAAACACTGGGCAGGAAGCATTGTTTGATGGTTTGTGTTTTGTACATGTGGTCTGACAATCTTTTTTCTCTTTTACAGCCTTACTCCAGGCCAGCAGTACCCAGTAACACTACAACAGATGGCAAAACACAGTCTTTCCAGCACCCTGTCAGGTCAGTGTACTTTTCAATTTGGTTGAGCAATGGTTTTGTAACCTGGTTTTATTTGAGCCGCTAATCCTTCCAAGTAAGGCTTATTTTATATAGTGAAAAACTCATTTACACCCAATGTTGGTAATGAATGCAAAACTGGGATCAGAACAAAAGTTGGTTTTAATTTAACATTTTAATAACAGTCCTTCTTTGTATTGTATTATAGGCTTTACTGGCCCAGATCAAAGTCCTTTGACTACCTCTTCAGCGACGGTGAAACTCTGCTCAGGAATTTCCCTGTGCAGGCCACCATCAACTTTTATGACGAGTCAGACAGCGAGGAGGAGGACAGCTGTGAGGAAGATGACGACAGCGACACTGAGGAGTGTCTTAAGATGAATAGTCACTTCACCAGTTATAACTGAACGTTCTGACTCATCCAGACTTCAGCGCTGAACTATGAGGAAGTTTATAATATCACATCATGTTATATTAGCATCAGTAATTGTGTATGTGGACATGTCGTCTGTTTTAGCATGCTAAGCGCAACCAAGGTGATTTTACTGAAGCTTTTAGTCACACCAGAAACATGTTAAAAACATTTCCTCAAAATAGTACAGAAGTCCTGCATAAAAATAATTCCTGTTGGGAACAGCAAAATGCATTCCCACATTGGGAAGTGTTGTTTCAGCGTTATCTCAGGGTTCATGCCTTCTTTTGTACATAACATTCTATTTGTATTCTATTATTCATGCTTAACTTATAATGTGTGTACACATATTTTATGTATATATGTATTTATGCCAGATTTTCTACTTTTGTACTTGTGATTTAAAATTAAATATATTTAAATGAGTTTCAACCTTGTGCCTGTCTTTGCTTAAGTTTTGTGACAGATACAAAAACAGATCAGTCTGTTTTTAACTTACCCTTTGATGTTGTCTGACTCTATCTAGCCAAAAAGGGGCCTGCTATTTGTCTAGGGTTCAAACAAAAGGGGTCTGATAAATACAATGACAATGTCCTCTTAAGAATGTCTGATGTTTAAGATTTGCTAAGGCAATTCTCCATCTAGATAATTAAAATAAAAAGCAGTTCCTTACAGATGACCATTAAAATTTGACAACCAACATTTAAGATGTTTATGTGTACATTTTTTTATGATGTGTATATGTACATCTTTTTGTATACTTTATAGATGTACTGAGTATATTTTAAGTATTATTATTATTTCCAGCAACGAAAGAGTGACAAAAGAGCAGCTTAGAATTATGGGTAATGCTGTCTTTTAACTCAAGGCGTGGCATTGAAATGGACCCCAGACTCAATTCCTACATCATGATCTTTCTCTAATAAATGTGTATTTTCTATGTTTAAACCAGGTCCATACAGATAAAATAACACATTATTGTCTAGGGATAAAAACGCAAAAGCTTCTTTAAATTACCTCGATGAACCATAAATGTTTACATAGACTACAGTTGCCCAGTAGCTATGACTCGTGCGTCTACTTAATCAACACTTGAATCCCATTGGACAGTCAGGGACCATGCGTGACTCTTATTGGTCCATTGACTTGTCAGTCAAACGGCCTCCGTGACTCATGTGGGTGTTCCCTTGTTGGAAACAGGGATGGAATGGACTAGCAATTGCAACAGCCTGGAAGGTACGATTTATTATTTGTTTGTATCATCTGTTGCGTTAGAAATATAAGCAGTTGTTTCTTTTAGTTCAACAACATCTAAAAATATCAAAGCCTTGCGACACAGCCATCGACGCTATTTATAAATGTGCAGTTTTAATCACACAGAGAGCCCCTCAAAGGACCTGGTCAGCTGCTCACACTAAATTGATGTCTGTTTAATATTTCATTTGTTTTAAAGGACACTAGATGCTTTAGGAATTGTAATTACAGGTCATTGTTTTGTCAATAACCAAAACCTGTTTTCCCAAAATCTACAGCACAGTTTCTTAAACATTCTTTGTAAGTGCTTGAATGTTTTTGATGTGTTACTGTTTATCAGTCATACCATCGTTACCTGATTTATTAAGTGTAGTTATAGGACGTTGTTTTGTATGTTGATCTTTTATTGTTGTCAGTTGTACAAAGGGATAGTAACTAGTGAATCAAAATGAATGGTTAAGGAGTGAGCTCCAGTGATATAAATTTAGCTCGCGCATCTCTCTCTCTCTCTACCCGCTCCGTTACTATGGGAACTGCCTCCCCCTCTCCTGCTCCATCCTCTGTCATCTCATCTTATACGTAAGATTACTTGAATAGATTTAAAGGTAGACATGAGGCGGCAGCCTTTCATCTTCTGTGATGTTAAGCTTATTATTCTTATTCTATAGTTTCAAGGTCATTGTGGGCAAAGCCATTGACCTGGTTTAAAGACTGAACGTATCTGATTACTACAGTTAACTTGTTGTTTTGTTTTCCTGTGCACTGAGCCACATATCAATTGCTAATAATATAACTACTACATGACAATGAACAGAACAAAGGTGCATAAGACAATGTTTGCAATGTGGTCCTTTGAGTGTTTCTGTATCTTTCCAGGTATAAACTTCTCAAATTAAGGTTTTTAGTGGTAGCATGGCAGCAGGTAAGGAAAATATCATTTATATTTACCCGTTTAAACAACAAATATCAAGCTTTTATCTTACATTCTCTTCCTCATTGTCCTGTAGAAGCTTTCTGTCACACAGTATAGTGCATATTAGCATTTATTAAGATACAAACATCATTTAGAATCCGATATGGATGTAAGCAATGGGCTAAGAGGTTCTTTAAGTGTGTGGTCTAAAAAAACATTTTTGACACAACTTGCTAAATGACTTAAACCTTGATGTGATAGATTATGTGTCACAGCATTTTGGTAGCTCTTCAGCCATTCTGTTGTTCTGCACTTATTTTAGCTTTGAAAGAACCCACATGCCTATTTCTTTATCAATTTTCATGATATGGAGATTTATGAATTAATAGTTGTTGTGGAACTCTATTGGCAAAGCCTTAAGCCTAAAACATATACAGTAAATGAACACACATACACAAACACATTTGCTTTGAGAACAACGGTTCATAGTTTGTTGTTTGATTGTGGTTTGCTGTGATAAGCATGTCTTTCTGTCTTTCAGCGTTCCTAGATGGGAAGGATGCAAACTCTCTCCTTAAGCGTATTCCACGGGCTAATGGCCTCCTGGAAGAGCTCCGGCAGGGCAACATTGAGAGGGAATGTGCTGAGGAGAGCTGCAGCTTTGAGGAGGCCAACGAAGTGTTTGAAAACAAGGAGCAAACGGTAAAACCTGCTTCCACTGTGTTCACCGATCATCTAATCCATCTAATTTTGGCACCAGCCAAAATCATGAGCTCCAATCAGATTGTGTGGATTCTATGTAACTTCTGAGTGCACAGGTGTTTTCAGGAAGCAATACTGTTTTCACAAGTTACTGCTTCAATACAGTAAGCATGATTTACTGTATTTAAGAGGAAAATCTTCCAAATGTCCAAAACAATTACCTTGTTGCACTACACTTGAAAGAAGTACACTACAAAAATGAGTGTGGACACAGTTCCAGACAACATGACCACTGGCCACTACATTAACTACTCAAAACCAATCTGACCGCTCAGACTGAAAAACATTCCAAAAATCAGTTTTAATGCAATTTCAAACCACTTATGAATAAGGTTTAGACCAGGATTGGTAGTAAGTGTAACTGTATACTGAGGTTTTCCAATACTTCTTGAATGACCATTCTGCTCACAAAAATGGCACATTTAGTTCTGTGTTTTCTGTAGATCCATTCACACAGATTGCTGTGTCATTTTTTTAACAACACGCTGGGTAACTGTTGTTACTGTTGCCAAGATTTTGCAGCTGTAAAAACTGTTACATTTTACCCTAATTGGTCACTTCACATGTTTGTCAGAGGTGTCTTTTTGTTTTAGTAGGTGGTTTTTGGTCAGAATAAACTGCAAACCTGCTAAATTTGGCTTTAAGAGACCATCGTTCACAAGGAGTTTCCCATTTTTGCAACCCAATTTTCCTAATTCAAAACCTCTTTTTTAGATGGAGTTCTGGAAGAACCGCAGCGTTTACACAGTAAACAGCAATGCTGATTCCCGCTCAGAGCGCCAGGACACTGTGTACATGGTGGTGCCGCTGCTGGGCGTGACCCTTCTCATCATCATCGCGCTCTTCCTCATCTGGCGTTGTCAGCTGCAGAAAGCCACGCGGCGGCGCCCGGCTTATACCCACAATCGTTATCTTGCCAATCGCAACACCCGCAGCCTTCCGCGCATCCTTGTGCACCGTGACCCGCCCTCGCATTCAGAGACCTCACATGCCAACGACAGGCCTAGTGTGGTAGTCAGTGGTGTGGAGAGGGGCGGAGCCTCCGTCACAACCCAGGATGCCCATCATCATGCTAACCACACGCAAAACAATCGCTCGCTGTACGTACAAGATTCGTCTTTGTCTGTGGCGTCCCATTTGTCAGGGGCCACCCCGCCCCCCTCCTATGAGGAAGTGACTGGCCACTTGGAGAGCAGCAGCGATGAGACTACCGCCCCCTACAGTGATCCCCCACCAAAATATGAGGAGATTGTTGTCGAAAAGTGAGAGAATAAAAACACGTCATGGTATGCCTCACCACCAAACATTAGGGAACATTTATTGTGATGCACTAGTTCCCAAGCACTTATCCTAAACTGGGTCTCACTCAGAACACAGTGTGCAAGTTTTGTATTTGACCTCCTGAGTCGAAAGCAGTTGCCTTGTGTTGTTGGTGGGTATGTGGACTGCACTAGTAAACTTGGTTGTTTTTTTTAATAATCTTAGTCCCCAAAGTTGCGTCTTCTTAGAAATGCTTTATGCAAGGGAACTGTTAGACCCCTGCCTTCACATTTGTTTGTACAACAAAAATCTTCATTTGGTTTTCTCTTTGCAGAAAGCAGGAACATTCGTTGATATGCCAAATCTAACTGGTATATCTAAGAGTGATCACACTGTATAAATATACAATATAGGACACAAATTTTTCTAGGTTGGATGTTTATCAGACTACTGTCAGTGTGTGCGCTGTTCTCTTCATGTGTTTATGAAGTCATAGGCTAATAGGTTGATTAGCTTAGCTAGATGTTGACTCCAACAACACAAATATAAAGCCCTGTGAATTCTTATACCAGCAGTATCTGATCCATGAAAACAGAGAATTCCTATTAAATTAGTAATACACATACAATAATATCTGCACTCTCACATGTACACAGTTTTCTTGTTTACAGACAAATACACTGAAATTTAAACAGAATGTTTATATTGCGCGTATTATATGTTATATAATGACACAAACACAATATAGGCCTTAGATACTTGTAAAAATTAACCGTAAATCAAGCTGTCTGCTTAGCAGTATTAACCAATTGTGAATTTACAGTTGTATTGAGAGATTTTACCTCAAATGTTGTTTCACACAATCACTCTGTCCCAAGACACAAATTGCACAAAAATCCTGCGTTGAGCTCCAATCATGGAAAATACAACATTTCAGGCCTTTTGAATCTGTTATTTCCTCCCCCTTATTCTCAGACTGTTTACAACATATTTGCTATATTGTTTATATAACAGCTGAAGAAACTGTGGATTTTGTATAAAGCTTTCTGTGGCTTTTGACATCACCGGGTGCTATACTGTACCATAATGCTGCTTGTTCTCACCTTGTTTTACCCTCACTTTCTGTGTATGACATTATGCTTGTGCTCTAACTAGTCGACCAAACTGTCCATCTATGACATGCAGATGAATCATGTTTCCCAGCTCAGGTTTAAGCCAATCAACTGCCGCCATTGCAGTAAATGTGTAAAAAATCTCTCACACTGCCAACCATTGAGTAATGGGATGTGTTGGGGTATTAAGAAAGGGGTATTGTAATTAGCTTTGCAAAGGCAGTGTTACTGTATTACCAAGCTAACATGGTAAAAGTATTTGTTAGTTGTTGAGCCAAGCTACTAATAAGAAAACTGACGGGGCCTTAGTGTAATTATGCTGAAAACCACTGTTTTACAAAGCTAACACAGACTGTAAGAAAGCATTAGGACTTTACACATTCATTTAAACAATCAAAGGAAATGGACTGAACAAGCACAGTATTTAAAGAATAGGTGACAAATTGG
Organism: Yasuhikotakia modesta; assembly: GCA_036877545.1. NCBI lineage: Eukaryota > Metazoa > Chordata > Actinopteri > Cypriniformes > Botiidae > Yasuhikotakia > Yasuhikotakia modesta. The sequence continues at coordinate 18,647 of JBAJNP010006289.1, read as the reverse complement.
GCGTGTGCTTGAAGACCTTTGATGGGACACTGTAGCTATGTAGAAAAACTGCTGACCTGGTTTGAATTGTGCGTCTCTCACAAATCTCACAATCTCTGGCAGTTTTAAGTTTGCATTGATAATGACTGGCACAAACTGTGTGTTCCTGTTGAAAGACTTATGGCAGAGACAACTCAACACAGATCTGCAGTGGATGTAAATGTTAAGAGCTATGCTGGACTGCTGGTAGCCCAACCTTAACCCCGGTGTTGTGAATTAAAAGTTAGGGATGTGTGTAACTGTCTCACACAAAACAACAAGTTGATAATAGAAAACTTTGTCAGAGGTAGCAAGATCTGAAGGTAATGTCCATTGTGGTTTATCTTTAGGTTTATTTTAGACTAAAAGAAAATTGTATGTGTGAACAAATGCGTGTGTGTGTGTTCACGTGCCTGTTGCTAGCATCTATGAAGAATGTTTAACAACAGCCACAGGCTTTGGTTTATATGCTAAATACATGCTATATTAAATACCAAAATCATTGTTTTTCTTTGAAGCCAAAATGCACGATTTGTTTATCATTTATAATATAAATGTTTAAGTTTGCATTATTTTGAATGATTTTTTTATTATTATTATTATTATTTGTATTTATCATTTAAATATATTTGAACTGTGACTCTGTTCGTCGCTGAACTGTATTAGGGATGGTTAGACCTGTTTTATTTTAGCATATTTTATCAACATAAGAACTACTGTTATTGTAATTCTTAATTGTATAATACAATTGTACTTTTGTGTATGTCCTGTATCGAATATCCCTCATCACAGGTGTCATAGCAGTTTCTATACCAAATAGATATAATATATAGAACTCAAAAATCCATTTGGGAAAAATAATAAATTACATACAATCAGATTTGTGGCACACACCAGTCAATAGTAACATGATGCATGAATCATATTGTTTTTTCATCATATTGAAAATAATTGCTCATATAAAGCTTGAATACAGAACACCAACTTTTATTTATGTTTTTAAGAACATGCTTGTTAAACATTGAGGTGTTTATAAAACCACAGACTTTAAAACTTTGTTTTTAAAAACAGTTTTTGGAGTCTTCCAAAACAAACATGTCTTGCTTTTCCTTATTCATTTTGACAACAGAGCTTCCAATGAGATTGACAAATTATGTTCTGATTTGTTATGAACATTTTTGTTTTTTGCTTACTTTGAAGTTTCATTGAGTTTATTTAAACAATAAACATCATTCTTTCTTGTATTTACTCCAGAGTTGTGATTGCAGGTTGCACGGCATTGCATTGAGCCTTTTACATACTTTCCTCTTCACATATTTAACTGAATATTTAAAGTATCAGTTTCAACAGTTTGGAAACAATCCATCAAAAATAAACTCCTGTAAATCTTATGTGTTTTCTGTTCAGTTAACTGAAAATTTGAATCTGTTTATCGTAATATCTGTTTATTGTATATTATTGTAATATGCCTTGCTTACAAACATTATTTGCAAATACTTAGTCCCGCCCCACATTCAGACTATTTGCTGATTGGCTAACAGATATATATATAACTTCTGGGCACGTATTTAAATTGATTTCTTAATACAGAATCCACACAACTGCTTAAACTAAACTTTAAGCTACTGTAGATGCTAAAATAAAAACTATGCCTGCCCACTTTGCACCCTTCGTCATAGGACGTCCTACGTCAGTCGTCAGAGTTTGCTGCCATAAGGTGAGTTCAGGAGTTTGGTTTCAGTTTATAAAGCGTCGTTATTACTGTATAAAGACATACATGTTTTAATGTTTAAACAGGTAGATAATGAATCGCTAGTAGAGAGTCAAAGTTCTGGATAGAAATAGCGCAAATGAACCGGTGAGACCGAGTCTAGGACGGGTTACGAACTGCGATGTGATACATGTGTCCGGTGATTGTTTATCAACAGGTGTTTGTTTGTTTGTTTGTTTGTTCATGTCGATTTACAGCTACATATAAGTATGAATCATGTCTGGGAGCTGGATTTATTTTTATCGTAACGATTTTAACTCAAAGCCTGATGATCTTGAGTCGATCTTAGACTGGCCGCTCAGATTGAATGTGTAACAGCATGCAAGACGTGTTTCTTTCGTATGTCTTAGTACTAGTGACTGTCTATTTTGGTCCTTTGTCTTGTAGTTTTGCTTACGTAAATCTGCTTAACATTTGCTGTTTGTTAGTCTAATTCTCTGGCCTCCTAATGTCCTTTAAAAACGTCATATTTATCCTTCAAGTCATGTGAACTGCATATGTTTAGATATTGCTGGGATAGTTATGGCATCTCCTGCGTATTTCGGTGACGGCCCGCCGATGCTTGAGCGTGACCCGCACTTCACCGAGGTCATCAGCAAGAAGATGCGCGTGCCCGAGAGACTGAGGGTCGCTCCCGCGCCTCACGTGCACGAGGCTGCTGACCAGATGTCCGAATGTGTACCTGCAGCCTACAGCATGCACATACCAGACAGACTGGCCTTAATAGGTGAGTGTTCATACAGGGAGATAAGCTGGGTGTTTAACAACAGCAAGAACTGCGTCCTTAAATGTTTTGCAATAATCTTTAAACAGACGTTCCTGATCTGAGTCCACGACCCCTTTTCTCCAAACACACGTCATCAGTGTGGGACTCGCAACAGGGCTCCTGGTACAAGGATGCTTACATGAGAGAACATGTTCAGGTAGTGCTATATGCTGATTTCCTAATTCAACAATGCTAGTGTAGTATTATGGTATAATTACAGTGAGATAAGATACTACAGATAACACAGTTGTATTTGGTTGGTGTAATGTAAGTGAATAGAGTTCCTGTAGCTCAACTGGTAGAGCATTGAGTTAGCAGTGCAAAGGTTGTGGTTCGATCCCAGGGAATGCAAGTACTAATAAAAAAATGGGTACCTTCAATTCACTGTAAGTCGCTTTGGATAAAAGCGTCTTCCAAATGAATATTGTTATCAATATATGTCAAATATTTGTTATTGTTGCTTTTATTAGCTTGACTGTCAATGAAAATAGTTCATAAAGTGATTCTAGAGACTGTACAGTTCACTTATAATAATAATGATAAAATCATAGTAGTTCTTTGTAATGTTGTTCAGAGTCCACTACGTAGGTGTTATAGTGACCAGACCTTTGGTCGGACCCCACCAGGAACCCCCAAACACTCCAAACCAGCGCCCCGCTCTCAGACTCCGTAAGTCCCCATTTCTTCTTATTCTCAGATGTAAGCATTAAAGTGCCCCAGTCATTTTTGTGTTTCCAGGTTTCCATACATTTCACAATACAACATAGACACAGATCGAAACTTTGCCATTGAGATCATCACTCATTTTTAATTTTTTAAATAGAATATATGAACTAACTGGTAGCGTGTGATGCTAGCTACACCATGGCCCTGTGTTTAAATCCCAGGAAACACACTTTGATAAAACTGAGAAAATACATACATTGTAAATAGTACAAGTTATTTTCAACATAAGCTTTTTAAAATTTATATTTAAGCTTGTGTTACAAAGTTTTATTTAATGTTCAATTGTAATACAGTATTAGTTATTTTCTTGCATAATGCAAATGCAATATGCATAAAAAAGAAATTATGTACAAATCAAAGAGGGCCTACAAACTAAGTTTCTCCTTCCATAATAAGGGCTATAAACTACTTCATGCACTTACAAATATCCACTTTATACCCTAAACCATAGCAGTTCTAACATGTTACCCAGGCTCTGTGCTTAACGTTTAACGTCCACTAGGGGGCAAGAGAGTAGCAGTTATGTGCTGATTAAATCGTACATCTACGTCACTATTGCTTTTCTTTGAAACAAGCCTGTGTGTATTAGGCTGAAGGCTTTTAAGTATGTATATATTTGTACAACAGGCATTTTGCTTATTGTTGAAGATTGTTGACTAGCCTCTACTAGTTGTTTCACACACTGATATGATGTTTTATAGCTGTAGTAACACTGTTGCTCCCATTATGTACCTCCTGCTGTCTGTCCCTAACAGCCGCAGTGCTGGACGTCCTCCTGCTGTACACGCAGACCACTCCCCACCAAAGCCCCCAGGACCTCCCTCCATTCCACCCAACCTGCTCTCTCCGCAGAGCGTTCTGCAGGCTGCCATGGAGCTGGGCCGGCATGCTTCTCACAGGCTCCTCCAGACCGTTACCCAAAAATACTCCTCCAGGTGACACATCAGTCCTCATTATCGCCTTGCCTGACCTTCTCCTGCTACTGTAAGCTGTAACTAACAGAGCTTGAGTCAGAGTCATCCTGTGTCTCATTCCTGTTAACATCAGATTAGGCTAATGTTGTTCTGTTAAACCTTTAGCGCTTAAGTTGGCACCTCATTTGGCTTATTGTGAATTCTCTTTGCCTATAATACCTTCCATGGCTACTTTTTTCATTTTTTTCCCAAGTTAATTCACCAATAGTTCTTGCTTACAGGCACCCATAACAGAGCTAGCATGCTTGTTTGGGATTTAACTTAACGCTTTTAACTAACTTTAAATGGATGTATTTAAGAAACCTTGTTCAATTTTGACTAATGTGGTGTGTTTTAAGGTTCGGTCACCCAGAAAACAGCCCCCTCCAGGCTGTGGAGGTTCAACCTGATCAGAGCAGGACAAGGTGACAAAATGGCTTATATGTGCTGTTAGTTTTTTAGTAACATACCTGGTTAATATTGGTGTTGTATTACAGTCAGAATAGAGGAAATTGTCCCCTACCAAAAGTGATTATCCTTAAAAAATAGGGCCCTTTAAAAAAAAACAAATCAACAAAATGACATTGAAAGTAACTGGAAATGAGCAGATATGATAGTGTCTATGTTAATGCGCTTGTTTGACATTACAGTGCCTCACAGGAGTACTGGCTAACCCCTGAAGAGGACACAGGAATTGCTGTTGAGTTTATGGTGCTCCGCAGACAGGTCAGAGCTTCATTTACTGCTAGTATCAGTTTAGTTAATACACTAATGAAACTATTTACTAATTTAAACATTTAATCAGCTTAAAATAATAAATCATCTTGTCTTCTTATTCCACATGTTACCTTCATATTTCTCTCAAAAGCACAGAAATCACAAAGTCTGCTAATTAACTAGAAGATTAACAAAAGGACAAACAAACTTTCATATACTAAGAAAATGACTAACTCTATCCACAAGCCACTGCAGATTTGCTTTCACCTCACATTGAGTTTCTCTGATCTGATTGGCTCAGGTGCTGAAGATGAGCCGACAAATAGCAGGTCTGGAGAGACAGAATGCTGAGCACAAACAGACGGAGCTGGTGCTGTTCTCCCTGCTGATGTCTGCTGGCTTGATCAACGGCTGGCTGTGGATGCGCAGATGACAGTTCACACTCCAGAGCATCTCCACAACACTTAAAACACACAGCTTAAAACTGAAACTCATTTAGTACAGCAGTTCTCTTTTCTAAAGCCGGTTTATGGGAATTTGAAAACTACAGTTTGTGTTATTGTTAATAAAATATTGATCATTTTGACCCAGTCCAGTTATGGTACAAAACCACTCATGTAGAGGAATGTATTATTATCAAGAGGCATAATGCACTGTCCAATCAGTGTCATTTATTTAGTTACATCATGAAGCATTAATGTTGGTCTGATTGATCTGAGGGAAGTCAGATCAATGATGTCATGTTCAGCAATGCTGTCATCAGACCACTGTGGGGACTGGTAAATATATATTTTGCATTGAGTTTCTGAATAGATTCATTGAGTTTCTGAACTACTAAACAGCTGCTGAATTTTCTGCATGTTTCAAATATTATCAGTTTGAATTTATACATATATATTTTTGCACCCAATTAGGTGTTTGAAAAACATGTTCTTCATTTTAATAGCAATTTATATATTTAAAATAAAATTTGTAATCATTGTCATTGATCTCATTCCTGTTAATACTTACCTAACTCAAAATGTCAGTAAACGCTGTATACTGTGATTGGAATAATATGCGGATCATGTAATAACAAACACAATATGAGTGGAAACAGGTACCAGATAGCAAACAAAAAACTAAAACCTACAGTTGGATCAGTTTATTATAAAATTAAATTAGCCAAGGAAAACATCTGAATTGCTTTTGACTATATCTGATGACAATATGAAGCCTTATACTAAATCTGCAGGAGATACCATAGAAAAAACTGATTAACAGGAATACAATTAAATTAAACTTGAACCTTGATTGTACAGTAATAACATTGTCAAGCAGCAACTAAGGTGACGTTTTTGTAATACAACAAATACTAGTGAAATGAACAAAAATGCTCTAGTGAGAAAAATAATTGGGAAAAATTGATGACAAAAGCACAGATGCTGAACAAAACTGAAAATACAAAAACACATTCTTGTAAATTGTCCTGAGATGGACTGTAACATATTCTGCGATGAAAATGACTTTAGGTATCAAATATAGCAAGACCAAGATAATAGACAAAACTGAGTCTTAGGTGGAACAAACTTTTCACAGTGACATTCGGTTACATTTTAACTGGATGGATTTTAAAAGATTTGTTTTGTGTTGAAAGAACCTTTGATATGTTGTTTGAGTTTTTGCACAATGGCACAATATTTCCACATATTATGACAGGAACATCATGTTTGCCTTCAATTGAATACCATATAATAGGATTACGAGTGAATGTTTATCATTGCTTTGTTCCACCTTAGAGTCAATGAGCTCTTAGGTCCATTGTCCTAGTTTGTGCCAAAATTAGATGAGTGATCTTCAAACTCGCATTAACTTTTACAATGCAGTAAAATTTATTTAAGAAAGAAAGCAGAGAAAAGAGACAATCTTTTATCTCATTAGCTTGAGATAAAAACTGGTGTACAAAATGTTAAGTACCATGCCAAGGTAAACTATGTTGAACTGAGATTGGTTGTGCTGAACAAATATTTAGTTGTAATTTAATACAATTTGGTCCATTTATCAAAACGAATCATGAAACTACTATGAAATGTTTTCCCATGTAATACAAGTTTTGTTTATAAAACAATAGAATCAACATTTAGGGAAAGTTTTTATTATGATTTATCAATAGACCAGCATATTTTTTCACTGAACCAAAAACTGTAAATACAAACTGTGCTGTAGGAAATTTAGGAACTAAATACTTTGAAATTGTGGTCTGACCAATAAATGATACTGCACTATTTTATGTGTCCTACAGGGGGCAGCACTAACACAGTGTGAAAATACATGCGTAGTTTTGATTGACCGTTGAAACATCTGCCATCATTGAAACATAACTGATGTGCAAACACTTCCAGATGAATTCACACATTTTAAACACAGGACTGGATGGTACAAACACTATGAGGGCTGCATGAAGCAAAACCCGTGACAGTCCAGGTTATCATTGTGAAAATTCACTAAGCACCAAGAATTTCCTAAAAAGTACAAACATATAATTGATGAAATGTCCTGATTTTATCAATTTTGTGGAAAGTCTCATTTCACACATTCTGTGTCATTGTGAATTAGGACAGACTCAAAACAACCTGCTGATTTATTGCTTGGCCCTGCTTTCAAACATTTAGGTATAATGTCACTTCAGATAACCTTGGTCAGGAGTTAAATCTCTATCTATATCTATAGCAACCATGAGACTGGACATAAAGCTATTCTTTCTTCTACAAACCATGTTTCCGGAGCCAATCAACACTTAACATTTTGGATGCCAACTTTATCTGACACTCATTTCAGTTCCTGGAGAACTCCACTATCCAACTGATAGTGAATCAGGCATGTTTGATTAGGGAAACATCTGAAACATGTACTGCTGGGAGTCCTTCAAGAACATGGTTGGACACCAATCTACAGCTTCAACCATCACAGTGAACGAGAGGGTTTGGGGACTTCCAAACCGCTAACGGACAGACAATGGACCCCTGATGCCCACCACATGCTAAACACGGTACCTATCCTCCAAGGCACAATATAGCTGCTGTAGTTCTACTGGAATGATGGTTCTTGGTACTGATTAGAACCCAACAGTCTTACAAAGACAAACCCAATACCAGTTGGGTCATTCATACTTTCACATACAATATGAGGAGCATTTGGACCAGAGGTGAACGCTTGTTGATCCATTGCTCTTAAAACAGTGCACTGTGAGATGTACTGCTCACCTTGTACGGACAATACATACAAAACTTTAAAAAGACATTCAGTTCTTCTCCTGCATGTGTTACAGTATTCTGATGCAGTATTTACACCTAACACCTGTTCCGCTAGTTACCATACCGCTAAATACTCAAGTGCCACATTCAAATATTAGTACATATACTCAACAAAAATTTAACATACCCAAAAAATAAAAGTAAAAAAACAACACAAAGTAGTGCAATAAATGTAAAAAACATATTTTGCCAATACATTTGGTCCGAGGGTCTGAAGAGGAAAAGACCACCAGACAATACTGTACAAAAAATATTTGTATTGTATATGATGTTGTATATTGTTGCTCGCAGGTCTGTACAAAGGGCTCCAGAAAATGCCACGATAATGAAGGTGCGTTTGGAAACATCCGGTCAGTGCTGTTTGGGAACATGGAGAATCCTTCACCTGTTTTTGAGACGGATCAGATGAGAATTTCCACCATCTCGTTGTCGACCTCCTGCTGAGGGAGGGGTGGAGGGAGGTTCTGCTGCGGGAGACACTGCACTGGGGTTCTCCTCTCCAGCGTGCTGCTGTGGAACACTGGAACATCTGTAGAGATGTGTATTGAAGAGCAACATGAGTGCCGTGTGGAACGGTTTTAGTACACTATTTAGTACACTATGGTGTTAGTACACTAATCTACACTAGTACATTGTCTACACAAGAACACTATAATGTTAGTACACTATTTAGAACTGCTGCTGCTGTTTTTTTGTAAGGTTGAAGTAATAGGTAAAAAAAGACATTTTATTTGAGTTTAATTAATTTAATTAACAAAACAACTTTTAATTGAGCTACATGCTGGTTTTATTCAATCACAAATAAACTGCTAATTTGTTTATTTGCTGTTTAAACTAGTTTACAAAACCGGTGTTACATTATTATTGAATTTGTATGCCAATTCTGGTTTGAGTGACTACAAATACTATGTTCAGAATGGATTACTGTTTTACTAGTAGTACATACTACACAGTACACACTATATACCCTTAGGTTATACGACACTTCTTTGATTTTGAATGTGAACACATGGTGAGTTACCGGCGATGCGGTCCGGTATGTAGACGGGGCTCGGGCTGCTGATCCGGTTGGGTCCGGGAACACTCTGCAGAGCGGGGGTGCTCGGCTTGGCATTCTCTTGACCCTTCTCTGTCTGGGTGCAGCTGTCCCTGCTGCCGGTCTTTGAGTGTGTGGCGGCCAGCATTGGGGTGGAGGGCAGCACTGGAGAGGGCGAGGAGGAGATGGACTCTGTCCTCAGAGAGTCTCCTCTGAACTCTGGACCCAGCAGAACACCTGTGACATTCAGAGAGGAGAACAATGGAAAGTGAATGCGTGTAAGGGTTCTTTATGGACATAAACATGACTTTGTGACCTCATTTGCCAACAAATTTGTCACTAATGCGTCATATATGCATTGATTAAAATGATGAATTATTAAAATTAAAAAATTAAATGAAAAAAATGTACTATGCAAGTAAAATTATGTAAATGTATTATTCAAATTAGTCTAATTTTTATGCTTTATTGCTGAAGTTTTGTTCAGTAAAAACCCAACCCTTTAGCAGAATAGACTTTGGGATATAATACAGTAAATGACGCAGGCATTACTTACATACAAACCAGTTGCCGCAGATACATTATTAACCAAACCACATCTCCCACAACACATTACATGTAACATGAACATGTTCCAGTATGTTTCTGTATTCCCTTAAACACCGTTTACACAGTCCCACCACGGCTCAGATCATCACACTTACCCAAGCTGCCCTTCCAGCTGCGGTCCTCCCGACGCTCCTCTGTGATGGGGCTGCTTCCACTGAGACCCAGAGAGTGTGACAGCAGCCCGGAGCCACCGGAGCTGCCGGCTCCCGTGGCGATGGACATGAGGGACTTGGAGGGCCGCATGGCCGGGGCGTCTAACTTGCTGGCGGGTTCTTTGCGAGAGCGCTGGTGCAGAACCTTTATCATGGCGTCCTTCTCTATGATCTGAGCGTGCAGGTTCTTGATTCGGCTCTCCATGTCCAGACAGCGGCGGTTGGCCATGAGGATCTCCTCCTCTTCTTTCTGGATTCGCGCCTCGACCGAGGTGTCATAGCTGCTGCTGGGGGAGTGGCTGATGATGGAGGAGGAGGTGTCTCTGAACAGTCAGACATCACAGGCATTTAAACATTAAAACCAGTTAACAACAACATTTACAGCTTTTTATTTTTTAGTTGAATTTTCAGTTAGTTTTGGTGGTGAATTAATGGTTTTAATTTTTATAAAGTGAAAAATAATAGTCTCATATTTTCAATAGTTTCACGTTCAGCTATTTTCAACAGTATCACAATTGTTTTAGAATTATTATTTTGAACATTTCATGCTTAAAATATCAGACCTGACATAATAAAAAGTCAAATTTACCCAAGCCAAAATGTAGTTTTACTTACAGACTTAATTTCTCTAGAATAGTAGTATATAAATATAAAAATGATATAATAATATTTTCGTTTTTAAAGTTTATGTTAATCTTAAGAAAGACTGAACATCCCTCATCATTCCTACAGTTTAAGCTTTAGTGTAGCAGTGATTTCGGGCACCTTTGTGTGGCCACAGAAGCAGCAGCGTCCAGAGCAAACTGCCTCATGACGCTCTCCTCCAGGTATTTCTGCTCCCATTTGGTCATGTCGGCCTCTAGGGCCAGAATCCTCTCCTCTTTCTCTCTCAGGTGCTCCATTAGAGCTGCTGAACTGAACTCAGGACCAACTGTGTTCTGAGAACCACCCTGTCTCTGTAAGAGAAAACAAAGAGAGAGATTAGTTCATAGCCAACATACAGAAGTATACAGCCTAGGTTAGTTGACAGAACTTGCCTCAGATGGTCAAATCTCACAAAACCTGTCATATTTCACTCCAAACTCACAAGAAAAACATTACTGGCCTTAATTATTTTGTCCTACTATTTTAATGCAATAATTTTGTACATTAACACAAAAATGGTTAATAAGAATCACTCTAAGAATAATAAAAACTTCCAATTTATATGTTTAATTTATACAAATTTTCTTTTGTAAAATATAAAATATATTGAAATATATGATCCATACATTTCCCTGACAGGATTGTTAAGAAATTATTTGTGTTTGCATCAAATGTGGGTGTAAATGCTTTTTACCTGTTGCATGCGAAGAGACTCCAATTCTCTTTCCAGTCGTGTGCGCAGCCGATGCTCCAGCTGTTCCCGCTTCTCGCAGGCAGCCTGCAGCTGTGCTAGAGCCTGCTGCATCCGCTCCACCTTCTCCACATACACCTGCTTCTTTTTCAGCTATACAGACACAAAATGCAGGTCAGATACAGTTGCTCCCCCCTTACAATGCCCCTCTGTTTCCCCCAACCCCCCTCCTCTTCATTTCTGAAAACCACCAACAGCCATAACTAAAGCCAAAATGAATGCCCCAATTTAGCTCGTAGGGGTGAACACAGATGGGCCAGAGAGTGCAGAAGTATTTGGCTCCCATCTGGAAGGGGTGGGTGGAGAGGGCAAGAATTCAGTCATCTTCAAGTTCTTTCATGGGACTCAAGGGGCTTTGTTAAGGGAACAAGCGGGTGTTTGTGACAGAGCAAAACAAAAGTGGAACAGCCCGGTGCATTTTGGGACGTGAAGCTACACAGCCTGTTCAGCACAGGCCAAAAGGCCATCTGGGAGCACGCCAGAGAAGCGCAACCAAAGACTCCAACTGTTGCAAGCACTCAACAGCTTCCAGAGTTCAGTGCATTCAACTCTAGTTTGAAGGTTCATTCTTGTTTTTTTCCCTTATTGAAGTTTTTTGACCTGAATAGAGGTCATGTGGTTTCAGAGAAGGTTGTGGCCAATGGTCCAATTGAGCTTGAAGATCTAACTGTGGTATACACACCTTCTTCTATTTCAACAATAACATCAACTTGTTGTTGTTGTATTATATTCTGTAATAGTAAATTTGTACAGCCCTGCATCTGCATGGCAATTTAATTCAATAACCCCTCAGCCAAAACAAAACAAAACTTTTCCTTTTTCACTTACACTAAAAAGTCGTTGAGGCTTTGAAAGAAGGATATATTGTGGCAGACTGGGCATAATATTTACCTCTTCCTCCAGTTTGACCACTTTAGCTTGGGCGTTGTTTAAGGCCTGATCACGGATCTCGATGTGCCGGCGCTGGTCTTCGTTCGTGGAGCGAAGCGAATTCAACTCAATGTCCAACTTCTCCTTCTCTCTCTGGGTCTCTTTATCTGATAAACCAGTCAAGAGAACATGAGTGGTTACAGGTTCTAAGCGCTAAGATTTTTTATTCATACATTCAAACATAATTCAAAACAAGTTTAAAGTAATTTAAGTGCATCTCATTGGCTTCAGGAAGCATCTAGATGTTCTGCAGATGTAGAGGTCCACTCACTCTGAGCCAGAAGCTGGGAGATGGTTTTACGATTGTCTTCGGTGCCCTCACACTCTTTAGCAGCTAATTGCTTGTTGGCCGTATCCATTCGCTCTGTTAAAAGAGAGAAAATACCACAATACTTTCCTTTCATTTTATTGTAAAAAATCCATGTGTAAAACAGAAAATACATTTTGGAAACTTGGACAGCAAAACCACAGAATGTCAAACAGCTTTTGTATGTAGTGGAATGCATTCATGCTAAACTGAATATGGTGTTTCATTAACAAATGTGGTTATTGTTATTAGACCACAATGAAGTCTCTCTCAAATGCTAAATAAAAGCTATGCTGCTCTAACTCTCAATAAATATTTACTTCATACATACAATAAATGCAGAAAATAGCTATAATTAGTTTAACAGATGTTTTGTGATTTTCTCTGTCCCTGCAGGATAAATAATGTTGCTCATTTTCCAGACCTTTTCTCACTAATAAAATACCACAGGGACTGGTTGCTCAGCAAATTGGAAAACAAAAATCTAACAAACATTTTACACGAGTCCAATTCCCAAAGAGTGTTCTTGACATAATTTACAATCTGCTGTCAATTCAAAAACTGGCCTAGATAAAAGGGCCATTATATAGCAAGGACTGCTGCTTTTTTGTGAGGGCAAACCATTCATCGAGGAAGTGGGCCAAACGTTAAAACAATATTTCCCCCTGCGTTTGACTGCGAGACGAACATTCCAGAACCAAATGCCTCAAACGTGGTTTTAGCCCATTGCTTGGCAGTTGCTAGGTTGTTCTGAATACCACACAATGCTATCTATGTATATGAGAAAATGAACAGTTGCGCTTGCCTTAGCAAACACCACAAAACAGTTAAAGGAAAATAAAGTTCTGCTGTTGTTCAAGGCTAGATGTTGTCCGTTAAGCTACAGAAACAATGAGGAACGCTGAGGGAAATAAAGGAAACACTGAGGGAAATAAAAGAAGAGCAGGAGAGGGAAGAAAAAAATAGCTGTAAAATTCTGGGGAGCTCCCTGTGGACTTGAAGTCTGGGCATGCTGCCATAAATCAGGATTTCTCTGTTCTCTTCTGGACTAAAGAACACAGAGGCATGATCGCAAAGGTGGTCACACTGAGGCAAAAGGAGGTCTGCTGACAGCAGCAGAGAAATGAGACAGAGAGCAATACTTTGGTTTAAACTCAAAGACATACTGCATAGAGCCCATGAGACATCACACAAAAGAAAGCCATCAGAGTGAAAATTCACCATTCTTCAACTATGGAGAAGAATAAGACAGAACATTGGAGCTCAGAGGAACCAACTCAAAGTTCTCATTTGCAGACAATAGTATGACTCCATGTCATTTTCACTCTTGTCACATTGTCATGTTTTGAAAGTATAGTGTTTTATATCTTTCACCTTACCAACCAAAAACATGGAGACATGGTTTGTTTAACTTATGTTAATTTCTTAATCATCAAGATTAGACCCATTCTAGACCCATTTTAAGGAATAAGTCTTTGATCAATGATTTTGTCTGATATTAGTAAGACTCTAATGTATGAACAAAGCAAAAACTTAATCTTAATCCCATAAATGGTGCAATCAATAATTAAAAACCTTTGAAATAAGCTTGGAGTCAGTGCTTACTAAGATCTAACACAGTAACTTTGTACAATTTACTGACACTCCCTTTATAATCGTTGCTGAATAGTGCAAATACTGCTGTGTTCTTACCTCTTAAGTCTCTGTTGAAGTCGTGCAGCCGGCGCACCTCCAACTCCAGTTTATTCCTCATGGTCTTCTCCAGAGCTTCCCTCTTAGAGGATGACTTAGCCAGGTTCTCATAGGCTTCAGACACCATCTGAATCTCAGACTCTAGCTGCAGAGCAAATAAATGCCATTAACAGTCCATTTTTTAAACATGAGGATTAGAAATGTGTTTAGAATCACAAGAACACAAGCCATGTACAGATAACATAATGTGAACCTTCAGGAGGTACTTGCCTTCTGCAATTTGGAAACCTTCTCCCCACATACTTCCAGCTCCTGCTTGAGCAATCTGTTCTCTTCGGACAGCATGTCCACCATCTGTTGGGCCCGGGCTAGCATGGTGTAGGGATCCCCCTGCATGGAGTGTGGATGTGGGTAGTGTTGTCCTGGATTCTGCTGCTGCTGTTGAGGGCCCTGTTGGTGGTACTGATGCTGGTGCATGTGAAAGCCCCTGGGAGCTGACCCATAATGATCATGGGAAAATCCATGGGTCCGCTGATGGGGAGGATGTCCTGGACCATATGGGTCGCCTTGGTGAGACCCAGGGACCTGTGGACTTCGTGCACCCATGGAAAAGGGTGGTTCTCCTTGATGACCCATGAGTGGAGGAGGGTGGGAAGCGGCCAAGATGCTGCTGATAGTGGAAGACTGTGCACGGGAAAGAGATCCGGCTGACGTAACTGAAGATGAGGGGCTGTGCTGGTGAGCGGACCTTTGTGAGTGACTTGAACTCTCCTTACTTGACCTAATAAGGGTGGAACAATAAATATTACTCTAAATGTACATTTGCACAAAATACATAGATTATATCAAAATCTAACACAAATTTATCTATATGCTGTTATTTTATGTAGGATTATGGGGAGTGCTGGAGCCTATTCATGACTAAGGCACTACAAAATTAGGAAAGGTGGCCAGTACATCAGGTATACTTCAAGTTTTCTAAAGGGCAGGAGTTCAAGGGTCTTTAACCCATGACCCTACTTAGCTGAGTGGTCACATGGAATTTGTTTTCCAATGACCCACAAATAAACTACACTGATCTACCAACTGCATAATTAAGGATCGTTTTTCAGACTAAATTAATGTTTATGAAACAATGACGCACACAAAGTGAAAAAGTATGTAATGCATTCCAGCAGTTCATAAAAATATTCTTTTAATGGTCAACATTCCTGGTTCTCCACAACATAATGGAGAAACTGTCATGTTGTGACAAGCTATAGTTGATTTTATAAGCATTCTTTTGCCATACGCCACACACCGGATTTGAGGTAAATAAAACTGGCAAAACTGGCTTTTCCCATAACACCTGACAACATGTCCCAGCACTGTAGGGAAGGGCTGTTTAAGAGTCATTACATGAAAGTTTTAACAATTGTGTATAAAAATGTATCCTTCCAGTTCCCACACAATTTCAAACATTCAACCCTCTCCAGGGCTTTAAGGTAAACTCACCGAAAAGAGACATATTCAGGTGGTGGCTGGTAACGAACATGGGGAACATCGGACCTCCCTGGTAGGCTTGCGGTACGGTGGTCTGGGTAGAAATGTCCTGGCTCCTGATGTTGAGGCTGATGATGTTGGTGCTGTTTGGGTGGGGAGGGCATTCCCTTAAAAGGGTAATCTGGTGGTGGGCCCCTATGTTGGGGTCCTGAGGGTTTATAGTAGTCTCCTGGCAGTCCAGGTGGGGGCAGTTGGGGAGAAAGTGGAGAACTGGTAACAGGCGCATGGGCCTTGACCCCACTGGTGGCCAATGAAAGCTGCATCAGTCTTTCACTTAAAGAACGCACATGGCCTTGCTTAAGATCTTTGAGTCCATCATCTTGGTGCACTTTACCACCACTCACCCTCTGCACCGTGGACCTGCCCTCCGGGGGTCGTACCTTAGGGTTGCTAACACCAGTCACGTAAAATGCAGCACCAACAGATGGGGGTAACTGTGGCTGAGGTTGTTGAGGCTGGTGTCCACGGAAGTACTGCGACTGCACCTTGGCTTCCTCGTAGGTAGGCAGGTCCTCAGGATTTGGCCCCTGTCCACTCACACAGTTCCCACCACCTGACCCGGCACCACCACTGCCACCACCTCCTCCGCCAGCATTGCGTGAACTCAGCTTTTCCATACCACTGTCAGCCTGCAGTTCCTGGCCCTGAGGCTCCTGCCTAGCAATGTGGGGGACCATTGAGTGTTCGTCCCCTGGACTGCCAGGCCCCGGGTAACCACTTACTGGACCTTGTTGTGGTTGCAGGGCAAGGTAATTACGTCCCTCGCCATAGCGCATTTGCTCCTGTAGGAGGCGCTGTAAAACAGTGTGGCTGTTTCCACTGCTGCTGCTAGCCAATGTGTCCTCGGAAACGGAGGCTGCTGCCCTCATTTCCAGATCTTTTGACCTGCCCACCTCATGGAAGGAGGAGCTTCGGGTGCGGTCCACACTCCCTGCACAAAACAATAATGAGCCATGAGTGGTAAATTCAGTTGCTAACTATTATCATAGGCTGCACTGCCACAAAACATCAGGATGGTGCCAATAATTAAGTGAACAAAGCTGTAAATTAATAAAACAAATGACATTAGCAAGTCTTTTGCATGTGCTTAAGAAAAAAGCCTGAAATCTTTCACCCCAACTGTTCCAAACTCATCACACATTGACAACTGGGCAACCACTGCATTTTAAACCAGTCAATTGTAAATCATTTTAATATAAATCAAGTTTTATAATTAGGCATGACCTCTATGGTAAGCATGACCTCTATGCATAGCGTTTAATTACAAATAATTACCACTAATTGTCGCACAGGGAGTAATGCGGTTGAACTGTACTTTGCAGTTAAAAAGCCCAGAGGTCAAGGTGCTAAAGTCCACCCATAATGCAGATCAAACCAATACCATACATTTTCCATTTTATTACTCAACAGCTTAATCTCTTTAACATGCAGCACAGTGGAGTCATGATTATCCAAAGCTGTAAACTCACCCCATCTCCCTACTGTAGGCCTGAGCTATAGACACAAATCACACAAAGCAATTTCAAATAACAGTGAGCTGTTAAAGCACACAAAGCCATTATGTGGAAACCATTCCTTGACATTAGTGCCAATAACGTTTAGTACCCCATTGACTACATCACTACAGGAGAATGAAAGGTTACTGTTATATTTAGATATCCTCTGAATGTTGTTTCATTTGGAACGGTTGCCACTATTGGCCTTGAACAGAGTTTTTAGTTTGGTAGATTTTGCACCATCTAAACAGTAATGAAGGGGAGACATATTACGTTTACTATTGTTTTCTGACATTCTTCTCAAGGAGGACGAGGCTTTTTTCAGAAACATCTGTAGTGAATAATCAATAAATAAACAAACGTAAAGTCAGTCAGGAGCAGAACCAATGATGTATTTCAGCTTTAAGAGACAGGGAAGAAGACAGAAAGATAAAGAATGCATTTTGTGGTAACACCCCCTCATACTTCCACTTCCTGTTTTCACTCCTTTGACTTCTCAGGGCAAATGACATAGGCGGCCAAAAGCAGGATAAGAATGTGGAACATTGAGGTCAAAAAGAACTTGCAATTAAGACGTAAATTATCAATGTTTGTATACTTGGCAAATACATAAACATTTGCACAAATGGGATCCTACTCCGTAACTCTGTGATGTTATTTTTATAACAAATTTTACTGTCACCATCATATAATGTGGAATGGAATGGACCAAAGCTTGGGTCTAAATCATTTTGTCCCACTGATGTCCATTCTACCCTGCTAAACCCCTGCTGAGGTATCATGTCACTGTGTAGTCTTAAGTCTCCATTACTCTACTCTACATTTGTCCAAATTGCCTACCTGTGTGGCTGCTTTAGCTGCTGTCCTGTGTCGCTATTGGCTCATGGTGTTGCCATTCACCAGGGTCTCAGCTCTGAAGAAGCTCTCAAGTCACTCCAAAAGACACAGCAGGCCAGTGAGGTCCCAAACACGAAGCCACTCTACAACAGGAAGACCAGTAAGAACAATGGAGGTGGAGTCCAAAGATAACCAAAGGGGCTTTTTTGGGTTAAAGAGAGTGTGTTTCATGTGATAGAAGGGGAATGTGAGGTACATTATTTTCCTGGTTGTGACAAGCATAGTCATTAGGGACCAAGTAGCACAATAAAACCACATTCATTCTGATATGCAGTTGAAAATAGCTGATCCCAGATAAGTTGGTACAGATAGGATAGGACAGTGGTTCCATTCAAACACAGGATGT
>JBAJNP010006288.1:0-26007 GCA_036877545.1 Yasuhikotakia modesta | reverse complement strand
GGTACAGACCTATGTGCCCTCCAGAAGCCTGCGTTCAGCTAGTGAGCAACGCCTCGTGGTGCCACACCACAGAGGCAAGAAATTGCTGGCTCGAACCTTATCCTGGATTGTTCCCTCCTGGTGGAATGACCTTCCAGTCTCTATCAAAACAGCTGATTCACTATCCATCTTCAAGAAAAGAGTAAAAACTCACCTCTTTAGACAATACCTCTCCAATTAAATGCAACTACTACTAACACTTCTCTCTTTTTCCTTCTCTTTTCTTCCATACCTCTCTCTACTGTCTCTATAAAAGGAAAAAAAAGGGTGGGGTGGGACAACGGCACTTGTTTACTTACGCTATACTAGCCTAGGGAAAATGGTACCATGCTTATAAGATTGTTGTTGTTCTTTTTCAGTTTGTGCACTGTTTCTATTGTTCCTTCAAATGTACGTCACTTTGGATAAAAGCGTCTGCTAAATGCATAAATGTAAATGTAAAAGCCAATATGTAATATTATTACTAGTTTTTCAATAATTGTTAAGTATAGCAAATGAGTTGTATGGACTTAATAATAGAATATGCTTAATAATAAATTTATTCCTTAAATTATTATTTTGAATTATTTTGAAGGTTGTCAGCATCTGTCCTCATTAACTTTTAATGTATGAAAAAGACTGAACACAGTATGTAACTAACTGAAATATAATATTTGTGTGCACTGTTCCTTTAATTGAAACTAAACAGTACTGAGTTAAAAATGTCCTGACTACAGACCGTTTTATTTCTGTCTGATAATGCAGCACTTCAGTCTTAGCTCGACCTCATCTCTAGGCTTTTAACAGGCTCTCTCTTCATTAAGCACGCATCTATTATAGCTGCTATTTACAGCTTCAGCCCCTTAACAATATGCAGCGATATAATTTTATGCGTAGTGGAACCACCTCCTCAAATTTACACTGGACTCTTGCATGAAATTATATTGTGAGGTGCACTATAGCGTTTGTCTTGATATGGTGCATTGTGGGTAAACCTCCCATAAAATTGCCCTCCATTGATTACATAGACACTTTGTAAATTGTAATCATTGATGTTCCAATGATTAACTGTAATGTAAACACCCTGAATATATCATTTTAATTAAATAGTTTTTTTATTAGTAAGAGATTCTTAGCAAGTAGCTAAATGACAGTCAACACGTTTACCAAAATGTTAACACGGCGCTGTATGCCTTGATCTGGCCACAAGAGGGCGCTATTACACCACTCACATGAGCAAACCACACGCACACACATACACTGATAAAAGCATATCAAGAAACAGGAGGTGCAACACATCTGGTGCAGAATCAAACCTCCAGGTTCAGTTCAGAAACACTAAACAAAAAGTGCCAGATGTAAAATCTCTTGGTAACATGTAAATGAGAGCCACAGCAGCTTACCAGACATCAGTCACCACCAACAACAGAAAGCTTTATAAGACAAACACTGACACATCTGCCATTTTAAGAAAAAGCTTTAGAAAGTCCTGTTTGGGGTTATAAAACATTAAGTTTTAATATATAATTTAAAGTTTTAAAGAAAGACACAAAGCTAGAACAGGCAGAACAGGTACAGCAATGTCCTGATCTTGTTGCTGGTGTACTGGGTGGTTAATACGATTTTCTTTATGATTGCAAATTTGTGTGTGTTGAGCGTTGCAGTGAGGTTGCTAAGGTGTTTTAAGTGGCTGCCAGGCAGTTATCAGGCAGTTGGATAAGAAAAGGTTGTTATGGCAACATAGCAGTTTCATAGTTGCCCCCCATATTAAAAATGCTTTGTTGATGACAGACTTAATCTAATCACCCTTATTTACATCAGTCACCACTGCTGTTAAAACATTCATCAAATGAACTATGAATTGTAAATGTGCCTTCAACAATGGATTCTTATACCTCTGAATAAGAAAGGTTGACTTTGCTGCATGCATTTTGAATTGAAACTATCGTCACCACACCAGAATCTGTTTGATCACATTTTGAGTTTCTTGTTTCTAAAACCCCTCCAGCTGAGATCATAAGAGCAGGCAGGTCAGAGACACAGCAGACATGCAAATCAAATAAAAGACACAGACCAATTAATTCCTGCCCTGTCTGGATGTTCAACATCCAGCATGTTCAAGCTCATTACAGACCAAATTAATCCTTATCACAGACACACTTTTGATTATTAATAGCAGGGCAGGATTGTGTTTGTGTGTTTGGTACATCATTACATTTCCTTAACCTTTGCCCATTCTTCCATTGTATGCTTTGATTCAATCACATGACTTCAGACTTACTTTAGTTTGGCGCCAGCATCATCATAGCCTTTGTTCGAAACATCATCCAGACCTCCAATCAAATGCTTGAAGGACCTGCAAATACCAAAGTTAGAAGAGGTTACCTTCATCTATGCACATTTTCTTTCATTTAAAGATAAATTGAATTACCATTGTATGGTTTTTCAGCCTAATACAATGACTAAGTCAAACAAATCAAATTTTTGTCTAGAAACATATGGCAGCAGTAATTTTAAATCTAATAGCAATTCTGAACGTATTGACTTAAATGAGCACTCAAAGAGTAATTGTGTTGTGTATAAAATTGTTTTACAGAGAATTGCATTTGTAGTATTTGTTCATGCTGTTTTATTAAGATTTTGGCTTTTTTTTCTTTAACTAAAGAAGTCTGGCATGCTTTTTATATTCAGGAAGGTTTTGTGAAAGAATGTAGCCTCCAGAACCCTTTGAAAAAAAATCTCTCTATATACATTAACAAAGTCAGAGATGGCACCTTAAAACCCATTACTTGGATTTAAGTCACATTACAATCATGATTTTGAAGAGTTACAGATAAACATCAGAACATCTGTAAAGTAAAGTGAACCAGACTTCATACTGATAGTCAAAAGTATTTGACAAAAATTTTAAAGCATCATGTACATTTTAATCTTATTCATGTGGTTGTTAAAAAGAATCCAGCAGGCTATTTAAAAAGGCTTATACATTTATAAAATGTCCCACTAACATTTTATAAATGTTATAACAGACACAAACAGACCAACACTTATACTCTTGAACAAGACAAAGACTTTGACAACCTGCCCAGAACTATGATGCCATTACACAGGTCAGAAGAGCTTAATAAATAATACACAATAATCCCAGAAAGCTCTTCATCTCATTAAACTTCCTGTCATTCATCATCTTTTGAGCAAAAGACATCTGTGGTTTTCTCTCTCCCATCTGTGTCCTTGTATCAGTGGCTGAAATCTTTTACAGACAAGCAGAGCAGCTGTGTTTGAGTTCTGCTTATGGAAGATAAAATACAGATCTGATCTTCACAATAAAAGCTTGAGCACACTGATGTCTTGATAATGACACATCTCATTTCAGGATGTGTGGAGACATACAGACAGCTTAGAGGAACTCTGTAATGTGGGTCTCTTCCTGTGAGCATTACAGGCTCACTCTGTGTGTGTGTTGCCTAAAGCATGAAGACCTCACTGAATACTGAACATGTATGTATTTGGCCATTCATAAAAGAAAAAGGAAAACCTATAAACAATGCATAAAAGTTGACATGGAAACCTAACACTAACAGACAGTGATACAGTTCCACTATTAATATGTAATATTATGTAGAATTATATAATGTAATCAACAATTATTGTAACTAACAATAAGACCATATAAACTGTGCCAAATTCTAATAACACCAGCTGAATAGGAAAATTACAATGTTGGCTTCTACATGATTTGATAGTTTTCTGCTCTTAGCACCCAATAATTTACTTCACAAAACAAATTATGTTATCCTTGGATGTTGGCAAGATTGGGAAGGCTTTTGAAATCCTGTCAGCTGCGGTTAAACAGGACAGTAGTAACCTGAGTCCTATAAAGATTTATTATTCACACATATAAAGTGGATGGATGACTTTATATCACTGCTGACGTTATGTTATATTCTTAGAACGATCCCCAAAGAAGCTCCAGATTTAGTATCAGAAATGATTTAAGGGGCTTCAACTTAATGTCATTCATACTCGTAATACTGCCCTGAAATACTGCTGCACTGACACATAAACTATTTATGGAACAACAAGCTCTTTTTTTTACATCGTAAAGGTAAAGTTTCTCATTTCCCCATAAGTGGCACTAACTGGACTTGTTGTTGTTAATAACATGCTATATTCAGACTGACAGCAGATCTAATCTGACAAAGGATCTAATCTTAATTTAACCCATTACTTGAGAAATAAACTGTACTACAGAATGTAACAAAAGGTAAATGACACACAGACATTTGTAATTAAACTCACACAAAACAAGACATGACATAAAATTGCCTAGATGGGTGTGCAAGTTTTAGAAAAACAACAAACAACAAAGACATGTTGTATTACATTAAGTAATAAAAATAATAAATGAATCAATCTGTGTTCACAATTAACACTGACATGTTCCATATGTTCAGTATGTTGAGGTGTCTCAGTCATCTCTCAAAAGATTTTATGTTTGCTAAGTGAACTAAGTGAAAGATGAACATAACTGACTTGCAGAACCAATTTTTGGATATTCTTTTTTTTAAATAGACATTTGTAGGTAACTATGTTAACTACGATTTTTGCACCCACATGTGAGCAGGGCTTTTTTCATAACTGCCTTTTTAATAACTTATTGATTCAGACAGACATTGACTGTGCAGTTAAGAGTATAAATCTTGCTTTTGTTACATGGTGGTTAAAATCTCCCACTGATCTGAGGTCTGCCAGCACACACAATAACACACAAAGCCTTTTAATGAGCACTACCATAAACCCATCTCAACCGATAGACATGAATTAAACAGTGATATCCTGCCGTGATTGTTGGCGTTTGTTAGCAACTGTCTGCACAAGGGCTTTCTTATTTTAGTGCATCTTTGAGATGGAAAGAAAGTCTCTGAAGCGTCTCGTCTGCAGGGATCATCATGAGTCCTGCTGGGTAAAACATTATTCTGACACCTGCTGTGCCACTCGTAATGAGCACATGCTTTATTTCCCCACAATCTGCTGTCTAAGACTTGCACCTTGATAACTGCTGTAAACTAGCATGAACTTAATGTGGTGAAAGTCACGAGAGGTCATATGACATTGGCAACGGTAAATGTGCACAAACTGAAAAAGATGAAAGACTAATTGGATTACACACACACACACAGAAACTCACTCTCTGTCGATGACAAGGCAGGTGACAGATTCAGCAGCGATCACATTAGCCGTCCTGATGTCTTCCCTGAGTACAAAGAAAGAACACTTGTCAGTCACACAAAACCATATTTTTGCTCCTTAAGTCTTTAGATAATGTGAAGCTGTTTTTGCACTGACGCCAGACCTATCATAAATTAATCTGTTATTATTAAATGTCCTTCAATTTCAAATTAAAAAAGATAAAATAATAAAATCATAATTTAACTGTCAAAAAAAATTACAACATTACGATATAAAACAATTTAGTACAGATTTCTCATACTGTGCTTAAAAAATTGCTCTTAAAAATCCATATTGCTTAATGTTGTGATCTTTTGTTCGTAAGCTTTCTGACAAAGGCAGTCTGATGTTTATTTAATAAGAATTAAGTTTTAACAAGATATCCTGGTCTTAAAATATTGACGACCCACCACCATATTCAACCATAGTTGTTTCCTCTTGTTTCCACCTAATGTTGCAGACGAGCATTTTCAACATTTCTGCCATTTTGTTATAGCCGACTCCCATTTCGTGATGCTAAACAGGTTCTTGACGCACATCACAGCTTGGTCATACCCTTTGTGATGAATAATAAGAATTTAAACTACCTACATGTTCCATTATATATAAATACTTCTGTGAAACAGGAGGTAATGGTTGAACAATTTGCTGTTCCTTGTCATCCTGCTGTGCTAACAGTGTGACATATCAATGACAATAAACTTCAAATACATTGTACTGACTGATATGATATGAATAGGGGTGTCGGTATTTGTGGCGGTATTTGTGAATACATATATATTTGTTTTTTGATGCAACTGTGTTGTGCTGCCTATTGTTTGTTATTCATGACAGTTTTTGATTAACATATTGGGGAAAAGAACAAAAGAATAAACAATAAAGAATTTTTACAGTTACATGTTAATTTTCATGCAGGCAATGTACTGTATGTTGTTATTGTGGTATACTGTTATGCCTCTACTGCATATAAGACCTTTACAGAATTTAATTAATGTGGAAAACAAATCAAAAGCCATTCGACAGTTCCACAAACAATTGCCATCTATAAAAGACTTATTCTTCATAATCAGTGATAAACCAAACAGTGTTAATCATCATCCATTATTACTGCACAGCGCTTTCACTGCACACATACCAACAGTCAAACACACACACACACACACACATAGTACTCTCCATAAGCATGATGATTTTTATATAGAGCTACACACTGATGAATTGAGTTTCTCTGGGATACTTCACTCAGTGTGTGTAATTTAGGATTTTGGATGACAGCTTCAAGCAGCTGTACAAGGCTAATTCACTCTGAGCAGGTGAAAAGTTGATTGTGTTTGCACACGGACAGAGTAAAACTGCCTCTTATGACATTATTACACCATCAGCTTGTACAGAAAGCATGTAAAAAGCTTTTCCATTTGTGTAAATTCATTCACATTCATTCACATTCTTTATCATTTTTTTTTCATAACACTGATAATATAATGCAGGCAGAGAAATATAATGTAATATAATCTTTATATAATGACTTAATAAAAGTCATGTGAAGAGTGTTGTGTAATAAATAATGCTTAAAAATAAAATGGTTAAACAATGCTTAAAGAGATTTTACTTTCAAATATGTAATAAAATGATTGAAGTAATTTTATCACATTTATGTTTCCATATCATATTACCAACCAGAACACCCTCATAAAACACTAGCAACCACCCAAAAACAATCTAGCAACCGCAAAACAATGCCCTGGCAACAATCAGCAACACCATGATAGCATGTGTAAGCTTTACACAGAAAACACCACTTAAATTTTTAGCAAAACATGTCATCTAGTTGAGTCTTCCTTACAAATATTCTTTAACTACCTCACAGGTTCAGCAACTTCACAAGATACACAGACATTACCAAGAACAGTTGCAGAGAGCAGATCGTTTCCATCAATGACACACTTCCATCCTCTCTACACCTCATATCCACAGTTACCATAGTCTGTAAACTGCCTGTCATGTCCAGTCTGTGAGGAACAGAATCACAGTGAGATACACATTTCACCACACAGCTGACTGAACTCTGCTCAGGGCTCGAGGCTGCAAGGGTTTGTGGAAGTTTCTTTTGACATGGGCACTACTGGTCAAGTGTACTTTTAGAATGTAAACCTACTTTTTAATACACTTTTCACACTCCAATGTGTCTACTAACAATGTCCATAGATTTTGGCATTTTTGCTTTATTTTTAGAGCTCCACATGAGACTTCCTGTCATTGCATCTAATGTCCTGAGACACTGTGAGAAATGAAACTCCCTCGGAGAGAAGATATCGGAATCTCATTATATCACAAACAGTGACTGTTACATCAGTCTTATGCAACTAATGTCTCAGTTACACTCATCACATCAATAGCACATGAGGATTAAAACAGCAGCTGGATAAATCCAACACATGGAAACAGCCTTCAATTAGTGTCTCAGACTTCAGAAGTGCATCTATGAGTGCTGTAACAGAATCAGTGAGGATCAGACTCCCGGAGGTTAAGACCAGAAGTTAGAGCAAATGGCCTAGCAGTCAGTCAAACTCTGGCTGTTGGGAGTGCATGCAGTGAGGTCTATAAGAGAAAGGTCAGACCTGTCAATCAAACTGGAAGAGAAACACAGACCCTTTATTTCCCTGCTGGCTGATTTATAGCATGTAAGTCTACCTCAGTTGGCTCATGTATAAAGTACAGTCGTTGTATAAAATGTAACATTCTAGTTTTTCTCCTACACTTAGACAAAAGTGCAGATGTCTGATAAGTCTGTCCTGTTACAATCCTGCAACATCTGAACTGCTGGAGATTCAGAATGTTTGTATTAAACAAGTGAGAAATCAGAACACAGAATGCAGTACTGGATCTGAGCATCCCACGTACAGCAAACTTTACATTTCAGTTTGCATATGATATTTTAGTGCAGAAAAACAATGACTTATGATAGTGATGATGTTTTAAACAACATGTGTCAATAATTTTCATATAAACATGTGCTGTAAAAACACAAGGGCAACAGTTTAATAATACTGGAACAAGCATCATAAACCACATGTAACATTAAACAAACAAAAGACCAAGATCATAAAAACATAAAGAGTGTATATACAAGAGCTAATTACAAGAACCAAAACACAGGTGAGCACAATAGGGCAGGATGACAAGGACAGTATGTGTTTTCATTTTCAGAACAGAAAATGAAACTAAATTAAGAAAGTGCAACCAAAGGTTTACAAAATAGTAACTGAAAACCCTGCATAATTAACTAATGTTAATGACTAAAATCTATTTTTAGAAAATGTTACCATTTAATGAAAATGTAATGCCTGGCCAGCAGAGGGGGCCCTTTCCCCGTTACCCTTGGCATTGGCTCCCTCTGCTTCTTYTGTAGCAACTTCCTGTTTGCTAGCTATAAAACCTAGCCTAGAAAACAGGAAGTTGCGAAGTGTCTGATTTGCCCATGTTGTTCTGTCCTGTCCTTGTTTTTGCCCTGTTTTGCCTGTTTTTGCCTGTTTTTGCCTGTTTTTGCCTGTTTTTGCCTGTTTTTGACTTTGGACTGCTCTCTGGTTTTTGTGATTGTTTTCTGCCTGCCCTGACCCCTGCCTTGTTTTTGGACTACGCTTTTGGATTATCTTGTGTGTACCTGTTTGCTTGTGTGTTGACCCTGCCTGTCCCTGACCATGCCTCGCTTTAATAAAACAATGGAAACCCAGCGCATGGATCCTGTATTCTTGCCTAGCCTTCGTGTCGCACCTAGCCGACGCGTTACAGAAAAACATATCAATGCAAAAGTAAGTAGCTTTAAATAAAACATTGTGACCCTGTAAACAGCATGAAACTTAATATCAATGTTATTTCAATAATGTAATAACCTTTATTTATATTATGCTAAATATAACTTTTTTCTTTTGATTTTGGTTTTCAATGTGATGTTTCTTGATTTAAGCATGTTTATATTCTAAAACCTTCCGGTGTGTGACTTCAGAAGAAGACAATTATACAAAACTCTGAATAGCATCTCCTTAAGTGGCAGCAATTGAATTGATTTGGCTAAATAAGGTGTTTCGCCAAGATAGACTTGAAATTTTACTTAGCATACAAGCTGTTGCACATCAAAGCAGCAGACACCCTTTAATCCACAAGATCAGGGCTACTGTTATACCTGTTACTTAGTCAAAACTCAAAGACCCCCATATTACACACACGCACGCCTCAGAACGACCTAAAAATACTGTTTAAGATGAAACACTGATTGTTTAAGATCATCTACTTCAATGGCTCTCTGATTGATGTACTAAAACACATTAACACTCCAAAACATTGAAACAACCAATAAACCAACAACAAATGAAAAGCTCAGAACATTGTGCGCTAATTAAAGCTGAGATTGAGAGGTGAGATCAAAGCCCAGAGCATAAAAAAACACACATTTGTAGAAGTAACACCTCTTCAGGTGAAAACTAATACACTACAGCATATTACACCAACTCATCGACTTCATCCCTGAACAAAGATCAAAGTAGAGCATCTAACTAGAGGAGAATAAAAGCACCTGATCAATAGACCAACACTGTGTCTCTATAAATATCTGCAGTGCATATACACACACACACATTAACATTAAACATTTTCACAAACGACACAGTACATATTTTCTGTGTATATATATATATATGATGTGAATGTATATATATATTCATACATACATACATACATGTATGCATGTATTTTTACATGTATATGCATACGATAATGTGTGTGTGTGTATGTACAATATATATATATATATATTAACATTATAAATAAAAACCCCAAATAACCCTAAATAATACATAACCCTATAACCCTAACCCAAAATGTTTGCAAACAATACACATCACATACAATCAATAAATAATTTCACTCATTTTAATTTAACTGGTCACTTGTTGTGATTGTATATATGATTTTAAAGTACTTATATTGATAACTAGTTACATGTATATGTAATTTACTAACATATAATACAATGGGTTTCAACTAGCTGGTTTGTGGATGAAAATGCACACAATAAAACTCGATTCAATATATTATCATGTGTCAGCAGGACAGCAAAATAAGCATTCATTTTTAAAAGAGCTTCCTTCTCTATCTTAGCAGATAGCTCAGCAATAAAACTGATTTCACATTCTCCTGCTTCACAGGTTAACATACTGCCCTGAACCAGGTTCAGGGCTATTCACTTTCACCACATTAACATGATTTCTTTTTTAGTCAAGGATGGCAAAATTAATCTCACAAATGGCTGAAAGCAAAGCTACAGAGTTAAATCAAGACCATATGAATGCTACATAGCTTCTGTCCTCACTGGTCTAAGCTTTAATGTCTCTCTTCTCATGAGTCCTGTGGCTGGAGTGACTCTATTGTAGCTCTTACTGAACGAACACTCCTGCAAAGGACTTTATGTAAGTGTGTGGGCCCTTTATGCAGCAGGTTGCCTCTTGTTCAGGGTCAACAATAAGCGTAGTGTCACCGGCGAGAGCTCTGCTGCATGCTCAGTTAGTTAAGTTCAGAAAAAAGTGTAAAAACATTAGATTATTCAAATCCATTAAGATAATTGCCCATCAATAACAATTAAATGGATGTTTGTCACTACCAGCAGCACTAATGGATGATTCCACTCATTTCCACTAGGGGTCCCCACTGCATACATTCTGTTTCCACCCCTTATTACAGCTGTACTGAAGTTTCAAAGATAAAAAAAAATATAATAAAAGCATATATGTAAATGGGTCTTAAAAACATCTCTGTGCTTAAAATTCAAGCTGACATCCATAATGAAAAGCACTTGATCTGAGTGTTGTCTGCAGTATTGAGTGTACTGTGGGAATCAGGAAAAAATATAGAATCACATAAGCAACTAATTGTTCTGACATATTGTAGCTGGATTCTTCTTTTCTTCTATAGGTCTCCAGTCCATTAGATGGAACTCTTGCACACACAACCTTAAATATGACAGCTGCTTCATATAAGGCAATTTTTTAAATTATGTTTTCATCAATCTGCATTCACATTCATAACCCCTTTTAAAAAAGGGGATAATTCTGGCTCTAAATTCTGGTTGGCCTGTTTAACCACTTATGTTGTTTATGTTGTAAAATGCACATTTATATTTGCTGTATGTTGTAAATGTTGTAAAATGCACCAAGTTACTATACTATTATACTACCGATTATAAGTTACTATACTATAACATAATGAAGCAAAAACACACACCTATTGTTTTGCTTTGTGGAAATTCACTTTAATGATTACTGTCTGAGCTTTATTGGATAGTTCATTTAATTGCATTGTATAGACACAGCTAAATTTTTTTAAAATCTATATTCAGCCAAAAAGAGATCAATATATAGATCTAGGAAAAGGATAAGAAATATATATTTTTAATAGCCAAATGTTCCTTTAAGAATATAGTGTAAATTTTGATTGACTTGACTTTTCAAGAAAAATAGACGTTGCCGGATCTTAAAACAGGTGCTTTGTTTGGATACAATATCCATGCGGCAAACGATCCATCAAGCACATAATTGATGTCAACAGCCACTTTGGGACAGATGGGCAGAGACCAACTGAAAGGAAATGGTTTCATACCCTTGAAGAGCTTTTTCTCCAAACCAATCCCCTTTTCCCAGCGCTCGCAGGTAGACAGGAGTGCCGTTGGGAGAATCCTCTCTTGTAACATTCACCTGTAATTACAGATTAAAGAGCATTAGCAGGCATTACTGCACTAATGATATTTTAACAGAAATATTAGCACTGTATATCTGTATAAACTACAGTGGACAGATCATTAAAGGTTTTTTAATCATTCAGGGTGTAATGTTGCATTCAAACCAAGTATGTGTATTCCCTGGGAGTCAGCCCATGACCTTTGCACTGCAATGTAACGCTTTACCAGTTGAGATATAGGAACACTGTAATAGTGTGGCTTTGATTATGTGAATTTCCTGAATTTCTTTAGAATTTTAAAAAACTTGTCTCAGAAATATAAAAACTAACAATGATGTTGGATCGTTAATGAAACTGTTATATAAA
Organism: Yasuhikotakia modesta; assembly: GCA_036877545.1. Classification (NCBI taxonomy): domain Eukaryota; kingdom Metazoa; phylum Chordata; class Actinopteri; order Cypriniformes; family Botiidae; genus Yasuhikotakia; species Yasuhikotakia modesta. Next base: position 13,665 of record JBAJNP010006288.1, on the reverse strand, counting down.
GTCTTTGGCCTTCACATTACATTCACAGTAATGAGCACAATTTACACAGCCTCAAAGAACCAGCTGGAGCCCAGGGTCAATTCCTGCACCTTCTCAAAATAGCTTATTGCACTCTTTGGAATGCTCGTATTCTTGTTTTGAAGTAAAAAGAAACATTAACATGTTTCATTGTTATTTAATTGCTTTTACATTAGATGGCTAGAGGTTTGGAAAGGTACCTCTGTGGTTGAGAACATCTTACCTTTCCTTTGCTAATGATGAAGAATGTGTCCCCTCTGGCACCTTGTCTAATAATATATTCTCCGTCAATGTAATGTGTCTGAGAAAAGAGATAAAACCAGAGAGAATTAAACAAGCGTCATTCTTTCATCTACCACAGTGTTTCTCCATCACACCTAGCCTCCAGACAGGAAGACAACAGTGTCTCCATGACATAAGAGTCAGCTGCAGGGCTACAACACCAGAACAAGAACGACCAGAAAAAGTTAATATTTTCACAGCCTGCAAAATGTAAAAACACGGGCACAGAACAGTATCACATCAGATTACAAGGAAAGTTCTTCTGAAGAAACATGTCCATCCAAAAACAGTCCTGTAACCACTAAACCACAAATCCCACTGGGGCAGAGCTCTAAGACTGACATTAACAGACTTCTTAAAGGTCCTGCTGTTCTAGCCAACTGCATTTTAGTTTTTTCCATAGCTGGGCTATTTGTTCCTGATTGCTAATCAAGACCAAGCAGAAGTATCCTGTGGGGTCAGCAAGACCAATGATCCAGAGAGCAGAACTATGGACATTCAGACCCAACACATCTGCCATAACATTAGACAATAAGTCCCAGAACTCCAGAACCCTCACAGTTCTGATTTGACACTGACTAAAATAGGGAAGTAGTTGCAGTTTAATTTAAACTGAATCTACTGAGTCTACTAATACAGACTACTCAATATAGTCTTTTCTTTAGATCACCTACAGAAAGCAATCAGACAAGCTCAAGGTTGGAGAACTATAGTACTATGTGCATTCCCCCCATGTTGTACTGTTAAGATGGATATACTAATTATTCCACATCTTTATGGATGATCCTTGATGCTAGTAATTACCAAAGAACATAATTCAGACACAAAATGTGTACTTGAGTAATGCAATGGGGTGATGTGGTACAGAAGGACCTAGTGGACTAGACTAGTAACAAATTCTGTCACATCTGTCTCATTTTTTTTTTTGGAAGGGTGTGAATTTCCCTAAGATTTACATTTAAGTGGTATTTAGTTTAATCATTATATAAACATGCCCACAAATATCACCGTATTAAAATGCTAATAAATTAAAGATTAAAGATGCACTGAAATCCTTTGGAACACACAGCATTATTTCATGTGTTGACGTAGTACCAACTGAAAAATTAAGCCCAGCTGCCCCTTTTTAGTTTAAGCCCTTCAATGCCACATTTGTCGAAAAAACACTGTGCTAACATTGACGGGTAATTTATGTTGGTGCATGACTCTGGTGTTCTCTTCCTCTTCTACCCATCAGTGATGTTTATAATGTGAAAGGCAGCCATTTGTAATGTTTGTGCTCCTTCAGAGTGCTTTAAAATACCACAGAGTCTGTGCAGACTTTTAATAGGTGGCTTCATCTTGTTTTCTCAGTGGATTCACGACATATGATCTGTTTTGTGCTATTGTGTCTCTGGATTGGAGCATCTTATGTGTGCTGCAGCCCCTTGTGTGACACTGTTGTGAAATTAGACTTAATTTGCCCCATTGAACAGCCTATTTACACTGTCTGAATTGATCTCTATCTCTTATGTAGGAAACTGTAAATGTGTGAACAATTGGCTGAATTCAGCAGCCACTTCAGTGTATATTATAGTGTGGGGGACTTTATATTGTAAAAAGCTTTTTGATTGGACAGACAATTTGATGGTAAGCTAGTACAGCATAGAGTATAGTATGTCATTCTAGATATTTGGTCACATGAGAGAGACTGTACATTTTTAATGTTTATATCTTCAAACAGCAAATTTTGTTTAATACTTTGGAGCTTACCAGTTTATAGATAATCTTAAGACATGTTCATACTAAAAGGAAATAAACTTGGGAGTTTAAAAGCAAAGAGTGGAGGGGGTTGATTTATCCACTCTTTGCCTGGCACACTTCTGAAGGAAAATCTGACGTTCTGACTCTGTTTCAAGTGGAGTACTGGAGGAATATCTGCCAGCTCCTGCACTAGTGTGTTTGGGATACAGCCCAGGCATCTCGACTCAGGCATTAACAACAGAGAGCAACAGTGACTGTGGCCTGCTGGTATCTTTATATGATTTATTTTATTGGTGGTCTTCTTTTCAGAATTAAAAATATATTCACTATAAATTTAGCAATAAAACATTAACTTCTAAAAAACTCATTAATGTTTGGTTACAGCTCTAAAGGTTTATACATTAGTGCAAAACATCCAATTACAGCATATGCAATACAAAGATATTAGTGCCTAGTTCTAACGCTTCCAATAATGCTTTACTGTTATTAACAGGATGTATGAATTGTCTTGTATTTTGTAGATCAGATTTTATTTTTGAGGCAGTAGAGATATACACATATTATTCCAGGGGAAAGCTATTAGATGCTGCAGGGGGAAAAAAATCAATTACTAATTGTACTGAGCATTTTTGTAAAGGTCAATTTAAACTCTGTAAAAACTTTCCTCAGCTAGAATAAACTGCCTGTCTCAAGGTGAGACAGATTTTCTGATAATGTTTCTTTGAAAAACTAACATCTTTATCTTTCAGAAAAAAACTGCTATCACAAAAATAAAGTTTCTAGATAGTATTTTGGTGTTTTTAGGCCCTAGTTATTCTCTTAATTATTCTACCGTCAAAAGGAAACATCTGTACCCTATCTTAAAAAAATAAACTTTATACATTGTGTCTTCATTCCAGCAAAGTTTTGTCCTTGTGCTCCTGAAGGACATTATCATCAGGCATACATTTGACTATATCAAGTTATTTGCTGCAATTTCCCCTTTGCAAATGGCTTTCAGGCAAGTCATCAATTAAAATGTCATCTTTAAACTGGAACATCATTCTGAAAGGGTCTGCAGACCATCTCAATGCTCAGATGCAAATTTACCATACAGCACATCATACGTTTCCTGTGATGTGTGACAGGAATAATTTTAGCGTCACATGAAGCTGAATATCCTGATATTTTACTTGTAACTGTGAGCAGAATATCACGGTATGAGCTACACACCTCTTTGCAAAGAAATATAGAAGGAGGGCAGACTTCTGCCTACACTCAAAAAGAAGTTTTCAGCTTAAGAAACTAACAGCAGCGATAGAAATGTCAGGCATGTCTAAGCATAGCTGTTATTATGCTCAGTTGTTCGTCTTGTTCTGTATTTTCACCTTATGACTGTTCCTTACTGATGCTGATTCTTAGATAGAAGTACTGCAAAGCTCAACATCTTCCTCCTGATACAGCTCAAGTGAATTATAATGCTAAATTCATTAATGAAAGGCCTGCACTTCTTATCACTTTAAATCTTCTATTTTATTGTTAAATGTTTATTTGTGATGAGAACATTTCTGGCTTGTTTCCACCACTATAAATGTGCAAATATACTTTTACATAAAGCTAATTTTACCAAAATAAAAGCTAACATTTCATCTTTATTCTTTCTACAACAAGGTTGTGTAAGCTTTCCAGCACTCCAGAAGCATGTTTGATTAAACCTGTTATTAGTGTGTTTTTGAAAGTCAGAATGTTAGTGTTTTTTTGCTTTAGTACACACACACATTCACGTTGTCTCACAGAACACAGCTTTCAGTACTACCTCACTATTTAATCAATACAACACTCTCACTCTCAAAAATTATTGTTTTGCAAATATTCTACCCAGTGCCCAACTGAGTAACACTGCTGTCCAACACAGACACTGGTAATTTCTCTCTCTCTCTCTCTCTCTCTCTCTCTCTCTCTCTCTCTCTCTCTCTCTGTTACTCATTCACTAACTCATACAGACACTCATGCTCACAAACTGCACTGAAATAGGTTGCTGACTGATTCACAGTTTTTGGCAAAATAGTATTTGGTACCAATTTCTTATTGGTAGAATTATTCTATATAAAATATATATTACACTCCCGGTCATACTGTTAGTGTCCATATGCGTTTATCTGCGGCCAACAAAAGATACACAGCTGTGCTAATATAGAGTCTCAGCTGTTAACCAGCATGGTCAGGAATGGACAGAAATACCTCATCAGTCGGGAGCCTAGAGAGACCAGAGATTCAGAGAGAGAATGTTGAGAGAGACAGATGAGGGACTGAGAGAAAATCGAGAGAACGGAACAGGAGATGAAAGCACAGAGCCGGTCTGCTCATGTCGACTGAAGCAGGTGACTTATAGTGACCCTACAGCTCATTAATCACTCACCCCACAGTTTGGGCCACGCTCGCATCCAACAGACCTGCCTTAAAATCATGATAGTGACTACCATGAAGGAATTTAAACCATAGTTTGATCTTTACCAAAAACTGTAAAATTGTTCAGGGTTGGCTTTGGTTGTCTATCAGTCACATTGCTGTCATGACACTTCACACTGTGCATGCAGTGTTGAGGCAGATATAGATGGATAAATAAATGAAAGAAACTGATCTTAGGTTTAGTAAAGCTAAATATAACAGACAATGCTGGGGCTGAAATGATCTACAAAATACTGAAACAGTTCAGACTGAATTCATTTCAGAGGTTTAATACACTGTTACATTTCATAAACCACTGACAGGAACAGTTCAGAAATATTAATCTAGTGCTGTACTATAAACACTGTACCTAGATTTGCATTTCCTGAAAGCTAGAGTCTTCTGGCTGTTTGCAGTGTTTTGGTTAGTTGCTATAGTGATAAGCTGTTGCTAAGGTGTTCTGACTGGTTGATAAGCAAATTCTAGGGAGCTGATAGGATATCTTGAGTGGTTGCTTAAGACTTGGAAAACCATTCTAAATGGTTTCTAGGGTGTTGCTATACATTAACTGGACAGACAAGCAGACAGGAAAAGCAAAGATACTACTGTCATGTGACAGAGATAGCAACAGCTGCCTTGTAAATATCATGCTTGAAGTTACAAGGTCTTTGGCATGTTAAATTCACAAAGAGAGCAGCTTTTGCATTTATTGATATGATCTTAATTAACAAGGAAGTCCCAAGGCTAGTCTGAATTTCATTATGTGTCATATTTCATTATGTTTGTGAATTTCAATATGAAACATTATGAAAATGAACAATAAAATAAAAGAGGTTAATTTTCTTTGTTCAGTGTCTGCATGAGTAGCAACTCTATTCCTAATAGAGATCCACACACAATATTCTGCTAATCAAATGGGTTTAGGGGTGTCAGTTAAATGGGTTTTCCGTCACATCATACATTGATTTGCATAATTAAGCAAGTTGTTCCTCTCCAGTGGTTTTGGAAGCATCTGTACTTTTATTAGGGGAAACTTCTACTTGCAAATGAGGAATTTAAGTCATTAGCAGTGGTTCTGAAGAGGGTTTGAAAAGTCAAAATCATTCTTTAAAACCCTCTTTTGGTCTTTGTGATTCAGAGCTTGGTTATTTCATACTTTTATCCCTGGCAACACCAATTTCATGTGTTTTATTTGTTAAATATAACAAATATATAACATAACTAAAAATATAACAAAACTAAACTATTTGTTAAAGTCACACTATTCGTGTGGGAATATTGTCCTGTTAGGAGATGCTCTGTGCAATTCCCCCGACTTCATCACATGACACATGTAGCCCATCTGGGCACATCTGGTGAATAAAAAGGGAAATGTTTTCATGTTTCAAATGTTTTATCTTTCAGGAGTCAGTGGAAAGGTTAAATCTTATGAGCTGAAGCATCAGGACATATCTCATCATAAGGTTTATTGCTAAAGGCAAAGTTCTGTTTTCATCACTCCAAAGAAATGGAGAAAAACTGCATTGTGCAACTTTTAGATCTTATGACTTCTGAACCATCAAAAATCGCTTAAAGCTGGTACCACAATGTTCGCTGTAATTTCAGATAGTTGTCATAAGGACTATACCTCAGTAACTCCAGGGCTTTCAAAAGTCCATTTTTGGAATGTGGGTTTCAAACACCTAATTCAAACGCTTCTCATATTACAATTATTCTGTTAAATCTGATCTTGTTTCGGCTAAGGGTGAAACAAGTAAATATAATTTTTATACTACATACTATATTTGTGTGTTTACAGGGTCTATACACAACCTTTTGCTTCTTTTGTTTTTTTAATATTTATTTTGTGTTTTCTAACAGTCTTATTGTATATGTCCTGCAAAAATGTAAATAATTTAGTCTTTAACATCAGATTCCTATGGTGACAACCTGCCTTACGTAGTGTGACAACACGCTCCACTGTCAATACGAATGTCTATTATTGAAAGCAATAACTGAAGGACAGGGAGCTTTACAATTCAGACATAATTTAGTGTCTATAGAAATTGACTTTTGTATAAATAAAAAAATATAAACCTCTGAGACTTCCCTGAGAAATATTCACTGGAACAAATGTGGAACAACCCTCAATCTCCTCCACATTACAATGTAATTTTAACAGCTTTTATTTACAAGACAGTTCACAGATTATTACACTCAGACACACTCACCTCCTCCAGCACATCAGCTAGTTTACTGAGTATTTCTTCTGCAAGGCCTTGAAACGTCGGGACACTGTGGAACAGATAAAAGCAGGTTTGTGGTTAGACTGTGGGTTTTTGACAGGTCACATGACCAACAGAAAACAACCAAATGTTTGTTTCAATGACACATTAGTATCTGGTTATTTATTCTGCGAGAGTAAAATTCTTGAAATGACTGGCAAAAGAAATAAATGCACATGAGAGTAAAAGCGAGTCGATCTGATAACCACACTTTTCCACACTCTCAGAAATAAAAATACAAACTGCCTCAGGTTGAGTTGAGGAGGTGGGCATCATGACATTTATTCAAAACAGAAGCTGCCAATCATAAGAAATAAGAAAAAAGACAAAAACGCAGTCAACTATAAAGACATCTGGGGGAACTTTCCTCTGTTCCTCTGTATCATGAATCACCAGATCAAAAATCTGATTATATATTGACATTTTCCTTAATCTAATAAGCTGGGAGCCATTAAAGATGATTTAAACTTCAGAACATTTTCCTGGTAAACATCTTTTTATGTAAAATTCCTGAATTCACCAGGAATAAAGTCAAGTTTGAAGATTTTCAATTGGGAACTCTTTGTTGTAGAGCATAAACATGTACTCTAGAGTTGTTGTGTGAATACAGACTACACAACATCTAAAATACCTCTGAGAAAACAGAGTCTCCAAAAAAATGAAAGTTGGTCTGTAGCCATTTTTTCCAAGAGCTTTTTCTTTATACATAGCGTCCTGTAGTTTACTGAGCACACAAACACATTTGAAGTTTCCACTAAAAGCTCAATGCCTCCTTGACATCATGAGCCACATAATTTCCAGTAAACCTGGTCTGGGATCTCTAGGAAAATAAGAACAGTATTTCATGACATCATTTTATGTCACCAGACTTTAACTGAAACTAAAACTAATTTTTCAAAAACAATCTAAAAAAAATAAAACTAAACGAAACTTTTCTTTTCTCATCTGTATGTAACTCATCTGTAACTAAAACAGAAATGAAAATAAATACTATTTTCATTTTGATTAACTAAAATTAAAAAATATAATAAAAAACTAAAATCAACAAATTTAGAAACTAAATTAGAAACTAAAACTAAAGAAACTAAACAATAACTTGAAATTCAAAACAAAATAAAACTACATTTATAGTCACAAATCATAACAACCTTAAAACATTCAAGGATTTAATTAACAGGAAACCATAACAATGAGTTCCATGTTCTGCTTATTTCCATAAAAGGCAATCTTCACTCTTACTACTGTTTTAATAAAAAATGTTTTAAATTTAAAAAATTTAAAAATGTTTTAAATGCTTAGCAACCACACCAAATACCCAAGCAACCATCCAGAACAGCCTTGCAACCACCCAGCAATGCCTTAGTAATCACCCAGAACACCTAGTAGCTAACAGAACATTATGAAAACAATTTAGCAATGCCCTAGAAACTACTCAAAAAACGCTAGCAACCACTTAGCAATGCCCTAGCAACCAAAATCCTGAGCACAGTGACAACCATACAGCAACACACAACACACTGACACCAGTCTCATTTTCTTCAGAAAATACTACACATTGATGTTATGTATGGTTGTAAAATCCATAGTGCAATAAACAATGAAATGTTTTGTACCGGAACACAATAGTGAATGATTTTTCATAGCAGATCGATACTAAATAACACAAATAAGGATGGTCTAATAAGGTATTCGTAAGTAACTTCAGGAATTTAAAAAAATCAATATTTTATGACCAAGTGTGTGTGAGGGCTTTAAATTGAACTCAAACGAGAAAAGTGTATCCAGAGAAAGGAGCACTCTTCTCATTATGTGCACTGTGTAAAATTCTAACCCCCACATTTCCTTCAATGATGAACATGTCAGAAAATCTCTGGGAATATCCGGACAGATGACTAGTGATACTGGAGAGTAAAAAGACATTTCACATTTCATAATATTACAATTGCAAGTCATCACCTCAGAGATGAACATAGTGAAGGAAAAGAGAATGTGTTAAATTATCAGTATAACTGTTCACATCTGTCATTTATTGATGAAGTTGTTACAGGATAAGGAGGAGAATAATCTCACCTCTTCAGGAACTCCATGTATTCTGCGTGTTTGATAAGACCAGTTCTCATCATGATGGTCTGGAAACACTGACGGTCAATGGCCCATAACTTGACATTTGTCAGGGCTGTAAAAAAAATACATATAAAAAATAATTAAACACACACAAACACACACACCATCCATCTACCTATTTATCCATCTAAAGGTCTAACGTCTCCACAATGACAGTAAAACTAGATAGAGAAACACATGTTGAATGACCTTGTAGTTTAATATACACTACATCTCAGTAGATTTAAAGAGTAAATTACGTTTAACATTATGTTTTATATGTAATACATTAACACATTCCATTCATTAATTTCTCATACATGTCCAGAATATATATATTTATATATGAAAGCTGTGACGTTCTCCTCTAATGACACTATTAATGATTTTCTGCTCCTATAAGTGACATTTTGAACTTGTTCATCTTCCAGATAACTAAATGTAAACCACCATATTTTCATACATGGCTAATTTAATTGGTCAAACTGTATTAAAAAAATAAATAATAATAATTCAAGAAATTGCACTTCATTAAGATTTGCATAATGTAGAAAGAACAGAGATTAATGTAAAGCCTGAAGTTTGATGTGTGTACTGACAGAAGCCTCTCAATTGTGTAACTGATACAGTATGGACTTAGATTAGGATGACACATCAACAAGAATACAGCCAAAAACCTGAAGGTAGTTCCCATCATTTTAAAGACAGTTTTTTCCACTGAGATTTGTAGAAACTGTTCACTTAACTCAACAAGAACCAACCACCCCAAAAACATATTTATATAGCTGCACACTGTTATTTTTTTCTCTTGCAGATATTATAAAGGACTTACAGTCTAATTGTATAAATCTTGTTTGTGATGCTGTCAGATCTGGAGAGGAAAGACATCTGTCTGGTGACAGCAGAATAAAACGCCTCTCCCTTGACAGCAATACCAGTATATTTCTTGCCCTCTATAATGTGTTTTCAGGAAATGGGACAATTCTTAATTTATTATAAGATGGAAAGTCTCTTTAATTCCCATCGGGCCCTTAGAATGACAGAACTGTGCTGAGAATTTGCATGAACTCAAAGAAGGCTTCAAAAAAGCTACATTGTTTACACCTTACTCATGTATAAAAATAAGCTACACGTTCTTCATGTGTTTCAAATCTGATGTTCAGACTCGTTTGCTGTTCAGGCTCATCTGGTGTTCTGAGTTGTCTGGTGTTCAGACTTGTCTGGTGTTCAGCAGGATTACGTTTCATCTTTAGCATTGAGTGAACCAACATAATGCATAAAACACAAGGATAACAAAAATTTTACCTTTAATTTGAATCAGCATAAGAATAAAAATTACATGCAGCAAAATTTAAAAATTTGAAATTTTATTGCTAGCCTACAGAATAGTGTAGTAATGTGCTATTCCAAATGCTCCCTAAGAGTTTTAAAATGTGTGAGGTCCTACATAACACATGCAGGACATCTGAAGGAGAAAACACTTTGTAAAGTGACCAAAATAATAACACATGTATGAGTGCAAATCCATCCAATCATGAAACATGAAAGCAATTTCCAAATAATGAGTATTCATTCATCAAGAAAACATCTATAAACACGCTTCATTTGCACTCTCAACTGACACAGCATGCTCAAATAATGCTTTACTAGACAACAGTTAAAGGCCATGAAAACAAAAAACACTTTGATAACGTCACACCCACAACAGTGGTGACAGAAAGCTTAGTGCTGTGTCTGCTAGTCACTCGGTAAAAGCTTTTTCTTAAATCATTTCACAACCAATGACAACTGTAAAAAAACTGAGGTGAGGAGAAAACAGAAAAACAGCAAAAGTTTTGATTACGAACGTCTTATTTTACCAGATATAATGGGAAGCAGAAATGTATGTGTGTAACAGGATATAAAATAACGGCATATACAATATGTAGGGCGGCACATGACTGTATGACTGGAAAGCGACTGGGTGATAGAAAATGTTCTTTCTATGACAGCTGCTTACAGAGAAGGGCTGGAGAATAATGAGAGATTGGTGAAAAATAAAGACAGGGGTTTCTGGCCCTTATCAAACCAGACAAAGATGGATTCTCTTTAAAAATATGTGTTCTCCTGCTATAATGATGCTTGATACAATAATGCAGATTATATTATAATGCTCTTGTTTTTGTGAGCTGATGTATTTATGGGTTATTGAAGGCTATTCCAGGGCATTTTTTAATATTGATCAACTGTCAATATATGAACTCCTGTTAAAACATGTATGACATCTGTTTGTGTTTATTTAGTTTAGTAGCTTAACAAGATCTCTTCTGCATTTAAATTCTTGCTTTAAACATTTTGAATCTGCTTGTCAACACATCAACAATGGCAGTATAAATTATTATTTCCATTATTCCTGGAATTATCAAATGCTCCTTTCCAAGCCTTTTCAGAGCAAATACATTAGAATTGAAAGATATGTTTAACTGAGCACAAATTGCTGTAATCCCTTTTTGACATTGTTGTTTAACTCTGAGTCTGTAATCAGGGTTGCTATAAGTGTGAAGCTACAAGCAAAACTTATGAGTTAACACGTGTGACAAATTCCATATATCATTTTAAATATAAACTAGTTTGGCAATAAAAGAGACATGAAAAGCCAATGAAAAGCTCAGGATTATAATAAATAACACTACACTGAACAATTCTTGACAGCCTCATTTGGCTTGTTTTGACAGAAAATAAACATAACATTGCTGCTTGACTGCTCCCAGGAGCAGGATGTTTGTTTAAGATGAATATGCTGCTTTGGGCTCCAATTATCCATGACTTAAAGGAAACACCTTATTAAATACTGACTGAGTGCATCTAGTAACTGAATACACCTAAAATGAAATGTCTTTGTGGTCCTCTTTGTGGGATCAGATCATGAGTGATAAGGAAATATCTGTTTCCGTGAGTCTGCATCCCTCTTTCATCTGATGTCATGACATTGATTAGCAGAGATTATGCAGTCGTAAATCTATTGCAGATGAGATGAATGAAGGGAAGTGATCAAATGCTCTTTGATGCTTTTTCATGAGAGATTTTGCCCTGCCAGGGTCATTTTACACAAAAGTGCAATTACTCCATAAATATATCATCACCGAACATTTAACTTTAACATTTTATGCAATCTGTCAGTGTAGAGTTTAAAGGGAAAGTTACACCAAAATATCTTCTGAATATCATTCACTTGCCCTCACGTCATTCCAAACCTGTAAGAATTGTTGGTTCTGAGGAACACAAAAGAAGACTGACACCCATTAATTTCTATTGTGTGGACACAAAAACATACATTCAGAATATCTCCTATTGTGTTCCGCTGAAGAAAAAAATTATAGCTATGTAGTTTTGTAATGACAATAAATGATGGAACAGTTTTCTGGAACAGAAATCTTCCGTGCCTATCAGATAAGTTGTCTGATGATGATTCATTTATGATGATGTGACGAAACATCAAGTGATCTAATCTAACACTTGATAAAATGTAAATCACACATCAGTTTGTGTCCTAAATGACATCAGGATGATTCAATGACTGAAGCTGCTATTTATACTATTCATGAGTTTCTGTCAATTCATTACATTTATTAATTTGACAGAAGCTTTTATCCAAAGCCACTTACAGGGAATTTAAGGTATACATTTTTATCAGTACTTGTACTCCCTGGGATCGAACCCACAACCTTTGCGCTTCTAACACAATGCTCTACCAGTTGAGCTACAGGAACACTTCATAAGCAAGTGACGTATGTTGTGATTGTGGTCTATCAATAAGATGGGCAGTTTAAAATGTCTTTAGCATTTTAAACTTTCTACTACATTTTAAACTAAATTTCTAAACATTTACAATAGATTTATTAGAAAAACTAACTTAAAAAGTCAGTTTTTGGTAGTTTCCCACTGATACTGTGTTATAGTTCAAGTGTGTTTGTGTGTAAATACAATCATTCAGATAAATGCGAAGCATATGATTCCAATTCATAATCAGAAAGGTTTCTATTGGTTGTGTTGCTGCAGACCTCCTGTAGCACCTGACAGATGAGGTCATAATGAGGCCATCTACACATAGTTACTTCATCTTTAGTGCTTCTATCACAGTGAAATGCAGGTGACACTGGAATTATTTACTTCCTCAGACCATCAGCATGTCAACTAAGTGCCAAGCAATTATAGTACCACCTGTGTTCAAAGGGAGTATTGACGACCCTGCCGTCACGCCTGCAGCCCATATTGATTCTGTTCTGGGTGTTTTATCTGCCCCCCGTTACTAATGTCAGTGACAGCAATACAAAACAAGCAACTGAATCTTCTATAAGCTGCAGGTTAGAGGGAGACACAAATGAATGTCATACAAATCTCTCATACACTACAATGTTCTATGTACACTTGCATAGCACGGCATTTGTTTTTATATTTAAGTCGCTTTTTATTGTTATTCATTTTTTATTATATTTCAGTTGAGTTTTTACAATAGTTGTGTTAGTTTCAGTTTTGTTCACATTACATGTAAATGTAATATACATGTAAACAATTGTATCTATATTTTAGGATTAATTTTAGTAAGTAGAAAGAAAGAAGGGAAAACAGTTGACTCCTTGCATACAAAATTACTACTGGCTCTGCACCGACTTGCCACTGACTGAAACTCATCCACACATATAGACCTCATCCAGATCTCTGTGGTCAGCGAACAAATGTTGGCTTGTAATACCCTCTTCAAGAGCAGACAATCACTTGCTCGCAGGTTCACAGGGGTCGCAGGGCTTTCCAATCCCTCGCTGGGGGAATCATCTTCCAATCTCTGTTC
>JBAJNP010006287.1:0-26009 GCA_036877545.1 Yasuhikotakia modesta | reverse complement strand
AAAAAACAAAAAGCTTATATTATGGTGAACTCTAATTTACCTCAGCTGATGAAACTTGTTACCTCAGAAGTTTAAAAATAACAAGACCTCTACAAACCTAAGCAATGTCAAACATTTACCATAAATACAATAATATTGGGTTGGTAACTCCAGCCGAGATGAGTGGTGCTTTTATTCCCTCGGTACTTGTTGTTTGTGTTGTGTTTGCATGCCTGACTGAGAAAAGTCACAAAATCTAGGTTACATTTCTGTTTTCCCCAAATCGGCTCTCAAATCCTCATGGCTCCTGAATACAAATGTGTTCTGACAGTGTCACATCTAGCTTCCTAAATGAAGGGTTTTCAGGTTACAGTTGTTGCAATAATAATGTCAATACTGCAACAATATTCCAATATTTAATACTATATTATTTAAAGGTAAAGTATTTAATTTCTGTACCAATAGCAACATTGCAAACAGAATTGCAAAATTAATAGTTCAAACAGGTTTTCTGAACTTTGAAAATATGAAAATATTTCATATTTTACTAAATAAAATAAATAAAACATCATGTTATTCTCTTACTTTATTGGCTGAGCCAAAATATGTCAGACTGGAAAAAAAGATGAAAAATGTCACATTTAATATACGAAAAACTGACTAATATATCAAAAACAGCCAAAGCCTGAATCCCTGCTAGGCTGGAAATACTGAAATACTTTCCCATTTTTCCTCCCATAGTTCAGATGGGAATCCCTCGGGTTGAGTTGCTATGACAGATTGACTGGATTAGTTTGAGAATAATCTGGAAGCATCCTGCTAAGATGAAAGAAGCTCTCCTCCACTGACATCCTCATCTTTCAGTCTCTCATCCAGAGGTCTTAAACAGTGCTTATAAATGAAAGATCATTCTAAAGAGTTTTCTGGATCATCTTTGGGGCAGTTAAACAAACCGGAGAGCCAAATGAAAATGGCTACATGAAATATGCTAATAATCTATAATATTACACAAAAGCAACACAATGAAAGGCAGCTTGACAGACATCAGCTCACAAAAAACACCGGTTTGGCAAACCAGAATTATGAGCAAGACAATGTCTGAAAACAAAAGCCACGATAATATACCACCATACTGTGGAGGTCTTACAGCTCTCTAGTCAGCAGCATAAGAAAACCATCAATGGTTTTGTAACCTAGACGTAATCCAATAAAAATGCTGTAAAAGGACCCCAAGCAAGTGGTTATTGTGAGGAAACCTACTAACATCCCACAGTTGAAGCTATTTTGGGCCTGAACTGGTTGAATTACACCAGGCTAATGTGCAAAATTGATACCAGATACATTGTTGCAGTTATTGCTGTACAAGTCATACCAGATACAGAAAACATAGGATAACTCATGCTGAAGCTAAAACAGATACAACAGAGACACACAGGCTGTTGATCTAGGTACTCACAAACTAAGCATGTTTACTGTTCATTGACAACTATAAGCAAATCATTTATGGGTTTACCTCTCTCACTGAGCCTTTTAGACACCATCACAATATTATATAATTCCTGCTTAGTGTTTGTAGCAGCACTGAAATGACACACTTACCCTTACTTTACAAAAATAAACAATCATTATAACTGTGACAGGAGCTGTTCAAAACGAATGGCAATCGTTTTATATATATCTGATATCTTATATCTGAAGAATCTATATGAAAGTGTTTGTTTACAGTTTGTATATCACAGTTTCTGTGTTTGAGCGAGGAATACAGTCTTACTGCCACCTGCTGGTGTGTGAGAGATATATCCACACACTGGGGCCGAACACACACTAGCTGGCTGTAGTCTTGGTGTTGCGTTCAAGCGCAACTTTAATGCACCGATACAGCTGATGCGAGGTGACACCGCAGTCAGCTTTGATTGCCTCTAGTTAATGGATGTACGTTTGGTCTGCCACTAGCTTTAGTCTCAAAATTAGCTACGTGCAGAAACTCCTCATTGTCATTGTGATAGACATTTCATAAACAGCGTAGTGGAGATTTATTGTTTTGTCTTTGCTGTTTATGTTCTCATTATGTCTATTCCTGATAGAAATGATGTGAGTCATAAATGCAGTAATGTGACATCTAAGCAGCAATCTGGCATATCACTCTTCACAGACACACATGCACACAAGCTGGAGCAACCGAGCCAATTTGTTACACAGCCTTCTAGAATACTTGATTTTGACTGGTCAATATCAGCATTCTGTGGTCAGATATTTTGCATAATGCCCACTAAAGCATATAACTAACTGTTGCCCCAGACAAACATTTTCCTGCATAGCTATGCTGGTTTCACCGCCATCATATCACAGGTCTCTTTTCTCTCAAATAATGCAATAGTTTAAAAATGAATTAATATTTCATGTCCCTTTAAGTTGTTTTGTTTGGTAAATAGCCATGTAATAAGTAGTAAAATGTAGTCAGTCATTCAAAATCAAATAAAGTCTTCTAGGCGAATCACTCACTCTTGGTTTTGGTTTCACAATGATAACCAGCTTACTCTATATTATCCTTCATAAATTCTTCAAAGTAAAGAAGTGACGGCCAATTGGAATCCTAAAACATGCTTTTACCTCATAATGCCAAAGACCAAACAAAGACTGTCCAGCTGCCAAATCAATATACTGTAACATAGCACAACACTGTAATGTTGTTGTTCTGTATTGATATATGCAGGAGGACAGGAACATCTGTAGTTACATATGTAACCTCGGTTCCTTGGAGACACTGTCTCTGGTTTAACACTATGGTGTAAACTGTGTCTGAATCTCATGTCCAATCTAACTGGCCAACAAACACCGCAGAATGTCTTCCATAAGTTAATTGGCCTAAAGAGCTAAATTGTAGAGAGGAGCGGCTCAACAATCATGTTCTCAAGTCCTTGAGCTGATTGGCCTGGTATGGCTGTAATACGGCCATTGTATGCAGCTCAGCACCAGCTTAACCTGCTGTTCCATATGCTCTGAAATTTACACAGAGAACCAAAGTGATCAAATTGGCAGAGTTGGAGACTGCAGGGATGAAGCACTGCGTATGCAGGGTGGGCAGGCTGAGAAAGCCCACCCACAATCTCGCCATCCCAGCCTCACCCTGCATATCTTGGCAGCCCAGCATCCAGTTCCCTTGAATGGGAAATTTGCAGCTTGGCAGCTTCAGTCCCTATTAAATTGCAGTTAAGGGTAAAGAGTGGCTGAGATATTCTTTAAATAATTTGTCTATTCACCTACAAAGTAATTTTGTTCTATAAAAAAATCATCATTGTCCACAGGCATGGACTACTAACTGTCATTATATTGTTCAAAGCTAAAGAAAATTATTTCAAAGAGATCAAAACTTCCTTTGTATTGTGTTGAAAACCAGCGTGAGTTTGAGGGAATGGTCTCTTAAATGTTAAATAATGTAATTTATTTTTAAAAAATTCAGCCCTGATAAGCTACTCTTCTGGTGTGTTGTCATAATGGTCAAACATCTGATATTCAGTATCTTAACCTCGATCTGTTAGCAGGTATGCTACTATTCTCCAGTCACAAACAGTCACTGTTACAACGTGTGAGAGGCCTCAGGTGACAGCCCTAATCTTTATGTGCGAGTGGGTGTGTGAACAAGACAATATTGCAGCAGAGATAATATTAGAAACAAACCTCTTACGAGGTTCTTATACAACAATGTTCTGCAGAAGAAATTGACAAAAAAGAACAGAGGAACAGGGCCAGCAACAGTTTACATGGCAGATACTTGATGTTTTTTGGACATTGTTGCACCGATGGGAATATCTGAGATACAAGTGCCTTCAAAAACTTTCTCTACCTTCTCTTCCAACTGTCTGCGGCTCTGGATGAACCGATGTATCAACTTTCAATCTCAGCCTAGTGGACCATCAAATATTTATGGATCTACTGCATGAAGATGCCAAATACACATTTAGCAGAGGATTTTGTTGGATGTTCTCAGGAACGTATTACTATCTTTTGATGACTGAAGCACTTAGGAAAAAAGCAGAAATGTGTGCCGTTGTCTACTGTATAAGCAACAAAGCATCTTAGTGTGAAAAATCAGGTTGTTTAATACCTTTAAGATGTAGACACTCCTGCAGACTGAATAAATTGTTTTGGGATTAAGAAAATTTTCACATCTGTTTATTCCCCAACAATGAGGCTGAAATGTAACCAGTCTTACTCACACCGGCTCCAAGCAAGACATACTAGCATTCAGTCCAGCATGAGAGTTGGAAACTCTAACAAGGAGGCTAAAGGCTATGACCTCTAACATCTTATGTTAGAGCACCTCTTAAGATCAGGGAGTAAGGTTTACTCTCACAGAGTCTCTGTTACACTTATTTAACCCAGTGTGCTGTTGATTGCGCCAACGTGTCAACAGAAATGTTTACATGCACACTTTTTTTTCCAAAACAAATTCCAATTAAACTCAACTAAATTACACAAATTTTAGTTGACGGTCTATATGAAATGTTATTTAATACAATCTGGTGTTCACATGTGAAGATGCTTTTAATCAGAATAACTTTAGCCAATTAGCACATTAGCCAATGACCTGTGTGGTACATTTTAAATCCTGTCAGAATGAAGGTGTAGTATTTCCTATGCATACTACTATCATGTAAAGTACTACTCTAGTTGGTCTGTTGGTATAGCATGGAAAATCTCAGCAGGCAGCAATAATTGACCTATTTAGGATTTAAATGTCAGTTTAAAAGAAATATAACAATTTGCTGTCACTGCAGTAGACACAACAGAGTAGAACATTGTCTAAACAGCATTTATACTGTACATTCCCATTAGTGGGATTTATTGCACTCCTTATGTGCTTATCACTTGAGTAAAGTGACATGAACAAACACATAAAAGGCTTAACAGACTGTTTAAGTGACTGTATGTGTTTTCATGCAACTGGGCGCTGTTCGATTTCATCGCTGCCGTCATTTTGCATTCTGATGACCTCTGATCCCTTTATCTGAATTACCCCAGGACAATGTGTTTATATGATGTTTTTTTTCAACCCAATTTTCAATCTATTTTGATGTTAAAGTGTTTACATGTAACATTTTCATTCAGATTGGACTTGGACAGTCTGGACTACAATTAGTATACAGTACCGGCACATGTCTCCAGAACAATATAGTACATGTGTCAGGTGTACAGCTTTTATAATACTTTAATGGTGATTGTTTGCATTCTACTTAAATAAGATGAAGATGAATAAATCATCTTCAGAATTTTCCTCCTTTTGACTTACAAATGCACAGAAACAGAAGGAAGCTAATCCATATGAATACTAACCTTTGTTTCCTCCCAACAAGGTTAAACCAACATTCAACTAATGAGAACAGGAGGAACTAAGAGCTGAAGCTGACATCAGCCAAGAGCAGGTGTTCATTCTAATGATTAATTCATAATCCATTTATGAGCTTCTACCAACATTCTGTCACAAACGTGGTGACATTTCCACTAGTATTAATTGCTTTATACAACCAGGTTGTTAATTATGCGTTGCTGTGAACATTCCAAGATGCTCCATTCATATGTAAAGCAGATGGAAAATATGACTGGTAACTAAGAAAACTGTGCCAGTAACCGTGTGTCTTATCCTCATAGTCAGATGGACACTAGCCATTGATGAAGAGCACAAATGTCAGGCATTTATCACTCTGTGGGGACACTATCGATTTACAGATGACTTCTTTTAGAAAAGGCCATGAGTTTCATAAATGAGACTTACAGTCCAATTTCAATTAGTTGCAGAACAAGAAATAAGTAACAAGTGAGAATGTTATGCTTTCATTTTAAAGCTAATGGCACTGCTAAAAAAAATCTTCTAGACCAATGGTACTTCACTGTGGGCGGGGCTACCCAGCAAAACACCACAAATACAGAAATCAATCGACCAACAAAACATCCTGTTGCTCATCATGATTGTGGCTGGTGAGAACAGACACTCATATAGTTTCTAGAATTTGTATGGAAGGGATTTTTGAAGAGGAAATTTGCGGAGGAGGTTTTATCACTGTTTCACATCACATCTGGTCTGGACACAGTGTAAACAGCACAGTGATGTTGATTCACTTGTATACTGTAACCCAGCACTGATATATTCACTCCACATTTGTTGAATGCAGATTCATGATCTCCTGTTCCACCACTTTCCTAATGTGCTCTGCTGGATTGGGATCTGGTGACTGTTGAGGCCATTGGGGCCACTGTGAGGCCACAGTGAACTTGGTTATTTTTAAGAAACCAGTTTGAGATGACCTGACATTCAAATCACTCAATCACAAATCAAATCAAATCACAAAAATGTTTCCCATTCATTGCCTTGTGATTATATATTTGTGCTAACTTAACAAGCAACTGAACAGGTATACCTAATAAAATGGCCAGAAAGTGTACATTGGTTACAGTGTATATTGTATAATTGTATATTGTACTACTTTAATTATTGCTTCAGTATACAGTGGCATGAAGGTATACTGTGGTACACAGAATTGTATTTATTAATGCACAAAATTAGCTACTACTAAAAAATGTTAAGACATTTTTAAACTTTTTTCAATTTATTTTATAAATGTAGATGGACAAAAACGTAGCATACTACTATTTACTCTGTTCTGAAATGTTGCATAGTGTTTCACTCTCAGAGAGTTAATTTAGTTGAAAGCTGTTTTCCTTTCTGAATATAAGCATTATATTTCAGAACCAGTGTCACATGGTCTAGGAGGAAATCATATTTTCAACTCTGGTCCACTGTTTGCATTGTGACAATATGATCATGACCATTTAATTCTTGATTAATAAATTTCTCATTTGTCTAATACATTTTTTTACTGTATTACAAAAATTACATAAATTAATGACAATATAGTAATAGAACCATGTGATTTAATAGTTTATATAATATATACTTATTTTCAAATTACAGAAATTAAAAATAGATTGAATAGGATTTTGTTTTTCTATTTAAGATGAAATATGAGCTGGGCATGACTTGGGAATGACCCTGCTATATGTGTTATAGTTACCTAGTATTGAACCTTCAACATGCAAGACTGTTTATTTTAAAGATGTAAAGTAGTGTAAGATAAGAAACTAGTTATGTCCAATGTCGAAAGTTAAGAATATCTGAGCATCATCAAAGCTTCTTGGCAACAGCGTGGAGAAATGTATCCGCCCCCATCCTGGGATTTGTAACGCACAGCTCTGCACCCTATTAAATAACGTATCCAGACATTAAACTATCTGGTTTCGGCGTGAGTGGACTGGGAAATAGTTATTATCTGTACCGCTAGAGTGACCGTAACTTTAATAAGATAATGTTACGATATCACAATAAATAAACAACGTGTACACTCCCATGGTACAATACAACAGCGGGGCTCCTGGACGAGACGGTAAACAAACAGGCAAAGGATATGATCCAACGCAATCCATATTACCAACTGTATTTTCAGAAATCTCTTAAATTATTAAATGATCTCTCTTCTAGGTAAACGTATAGGCAACGCATAGGTATCTGCAGCCATAGCGTTTTAATATTCACAGTCTACAACTGTTAAATCAATACGCCTACTTTTGAACCGCATTTAAGTTAAGCAATGTTACGGTTTGTGACGGTCTTTGGTGAATCATTTTCCTGTAGATGTAATATATAATAGTGTACGTAGAGCAATAGTACGGCTTACCTTTGCAACACCTCCTGTGGTTTGTGTCCGGTTAGACGCTTCTGTCTGTACGTCTGCAGCATCAGCACCAGAGCACACGGGGAGCGCCCTTCTGCTTAGGGACCATGTGTAATGTGACACTCCGTCAACAAACACGAAAACTATAGGGATCGTGGAAAATCAAAACGTGTATTATTATTCTATGTGTATTATTACAGGTGCAAGTTTTTAGGCATGAAAATGTTTGTGTTAGGATGACGGTTTGTGTTGAAGCATGAGTTATCAATGTACACATAGATTACACAGCCTAGCTGCTGAACTAGACGTTGGTTTGTACTGTCATCTGCTGGTGGAAAAGTGTATGTGCGTGTATTTTATCCAACGGCAGACGAATTAAATATACAATTAAAAACATCAAATAATAACATGGAATTAATAAGAAAGAATAATCGATAAATATACAACCAGGGTATCTATATACCACGTTTGTCTTTTTTTAAATTTCTCATTTCTAGTGAAGGTTTGGGCTGTTTAACCGTATCCATACCAAAAGACGGCGCTAAAGCATTCAGAGACATCGCAACAGTGCGCACAACACCACGGCAATGACAATTGTAACAGATTTGCCTTTTCTGAATGAATTACATGTGTGTTATGTATAAACTATGTGAGTATAAGTGTAGCGTTTCACTATTGATATAGGAGCTCGTCTCGACCCGCAGCGTCAGGTAATAACCGAACAACATCTTATAACATCATTTTTTAGCTGTAAGCATCTGTTTCAAACATACATGCATAAGCGTTATTTCCCCAATATGTTCATTATATACCATTATATACCATGTCATAAATTGATAGTTAGAATTACAAAAGGACTTTTGCTACGCATTAGACGTTTATTTTGTTTTAGGACATCACGAATGAAACGCATTCTCATCTATCTCATCTCTCTGTCACTGCGTGGTTTTGTCTTTAAACGTTTAAAGGTATAGTTATGCATGTTGTGCTACACAGTGTAATACACTGAAAAATGAATCGGGAGCCACTAATAAATATTTTTTTTGTATTTAAAAACTCATTTTCGTATTTTAATTCTTATTTTAGTTAGTATTGGTATGTTAGTTCTGTAAGATTGTGTTGCATAAATGTAGTTTTTGCATGTATGTATTTAAATGTTAAATTGTAACATTAGTCTCAATAAATACTGTCTGCAGCGGCTTCGTCATCGATGTCTTTGTGTGGCCTGTCATGTCATTTTAACCAATAGGGAGTTTGGGGCGGGGCTACGAACTTGGTCCAAGCCTTTGTGTTTTGCCTTATTTCTGGCTTTTGTACAGAATTACAGTTTTCCCAGAGCAGATGATCAGAAATCCTATAAATCTTACATTTGACTGTAAGTCCTTAGAGTTAGAGGTTTCCAGTTATGTCCATCAAGCTCTGCAAAATCCTTAAGCATTTTCTGACTTAGTAAGCTTTATGTAACTAGACTCAGACAATTTACACATCACAGGAAACCAGAAATTCCACTGAATCCCATAGATCTGGGACATTAGATGAGGACAAAATGAAAAAAAAATTAACTCTGTATCCCCATTAACCTCTTAGTAACCCCAAAGCAATGCTCTAGCGGCCATTTAGAACTCCTTAGTAACCTAGCCACCCAAAAAAAACAATAGCAACCTAGCAACTATTCACATCACTACAGCAGCACATAGCAATGCATGTCTGTTATCACGTTACTAGAATATATAACCCACAGACCTTTATTTAACTGCCCAGATACTTTTAACTTTTGTTCTTTCTGAATGTTACACAGGCATGTTGCTCAGGATGGTCAAACTGCGACTACTCAACCTCATTGCACCTGTATACTTCTACACCGCCACTGTGGCAACACTTGCTCTCCACTTCCTCCTTTTCATGCCCACCATTTTCCGGACCCCAGATGTCACATTAAATCCCACTATGCTGACCCACATTTTTGTCTTACTGTACTTTATGGGAAATGCACTGGGCAATTACACAATGACTATATGGTTCCCATCTGAGAGTGTGGATGAGACAGTGATCCCAGTCTGTTCACCTGACTGTCCGGACAGAATCGATGCACACTACCTCCTGAACGGACGTCATTTCTGTAAAGTATGCAAGAAGGTGATTATGAAACGGGACCACCATTGCTTTTTCACAGGAAATTGTATCGGGAACAGGAACATGCGCTACTTTATTATGTTTAGCATCTACACTTCCTGTTGTTGTTTGTACTCATTGGTTATTGGGGTGGCCTATCTTACAATAGAGTATTCCATATCCTTTGAGAGCCCACTGACGTTCCTCACACTGCTGCCCCTCTCCACAGGTTACTTCTTCCTGGGTGAGTATGATGTAGGTTCATTTCTTCTACAAACTTAGAATAAGTTTGATTTATAATTATTTTGAATAAGTTTGAATAATTATTTTTCTATTGCTCTCTTCAGGTTTGATATCAGGTCTCCAGTTCTTCCTGGTTATAATGCTGTACGTCTGGTTGGGCGTCGGCCTAGTGAGCGCCGGTTTCTGTTGTCAACAGCTTCTACTAGTAGCTCGAGGGCAGACCTGGTGTCAGCTTCAAAAAGGACAACTGTCGAAGATTCGCGGCACCTGGCGTGCCAACCTGAGTGATGTTTTTGGCTCCCGCTGGGCTCTGGGCCTTTTCCTGCCAGTACAGACTGTTGAAACTATACCTGGCAACTGGCAGGTGTACCATGACCATAAACACGACTGAACACCAACGGACACTCATTTGGGTGTATCATATCAATGTGCTTATCATAATTTGTATGAACCATAATTTGTATTTAACCTGTGCGGACCAGTTATTAGAGTATATGTAATAAGGGCTTCAGTTCATTAGACATTGGGGTTGTATAAGTCCATGCAACTGATCCACCCTGTCATCATGGCACAAATTAGGAGGCTGTTATATCATAAAGATAAGATATTGCCCATATCGATGTCCATCAGCACTGTGCTAAAACTTAATTTCAACCCCAGTTCTAGGCAGCAGTTATTAGTGTAGGTAATATCAGTGGAGGTGGCCATTGCTTTGAGCAAGATTAAAGGGTGGATAGGTTTAAACTGTATTTACAAAACAAGTGCACTATCAAGTAATCAGGACACTGTTATACAAGTGGCCTGTTAAATGTGGGTGACTTCTAGTTTGGTTGACTACTGACTAGAATTTGGCTACTGTAATATGGTGACATATATGTTGTCATAAATATGAAGTTATTACATTTTTATGACAGGTGATACTCAAAAACATACAAAGTAATTTAAGATAACAGTGATCATAGGAAACAGGTGATACTTAAAAACATACAAAGTAATTAGGAATAAACAGGGATCATGCTGTTCCATAGCAGGAACACTGTTATAAAACAGCAATCCATGATTAAGTTTCATGTCAGTGTTTTAATTATTGTAAGTGCACACTTGTAATTGCTCCACTCTCAACGCTGTGTGCTGTTTTGAAATCCGGCACTTAACATCCTTTGACTGCTGTTGATTTGAAAAATGATACCTTGTCAAAACATCACAATGCTTCATGTAGACTCCATGGCCACTTTATTAAGTACACCTTAGCTAGTGCTGGGCTGGACCCCATTTTGTCATTAGAACTGCCTTTGTACCATACATTTATTTATGGATGGTGTTGGGATTGCAGCTAATTTTTGCAGAAAAGTGGATAATGAAGGCCACAACTGCCCTGCCCAGAGGATGGGAACACTGTGGCGACGAAGGCATGGATTTAATATGAGCTTGAACCAGTTTGTTCATTCTTTCCTGACCTCCGCTATCAAGTCATTTTTGCCCACTCACTGAACTTTCACACAGATCTCTGTAAACCTTACATAACTAATATGCCACAGTCACTTAAGTCACTTAAATCAGATCTTTTTTTTCCCAGTTCTGAGCTTAGTTTAAACATTAATAGTTAGACAACTAGTTTAGCAAATTATTATAAACTGGAGATTGTTATTTAATTAGGCATTTAATGTTTTTAATGAGATTGTCACAGCTATTCCTGAAACGGCTGCACAATAGTTTAATTAGTTATATAATGCTGTCAAATTAAGATGCCATAAAGTAGTTTTACAGTTTAGGTTTTCACCAAATCTTGTGATGGGAAATTTTGATTTTTAATTTTGTGCATTTGATCATTTGAATTTGTTTATAACTTTTGCCAGTATGTCATTAAATCATACAATCTGTTAAAAACACTAGTTGTGTAGCGACTTTAATTATCCTATATTTTATGTCTACACAACAACTAACAGATAACAATTGAGGGTTTCAGGTTAAATTTTTTTCTACAAATCTCAAAAAGCAGACTTTTCATATTGTTCTAAAAATTGCTAAACAGAAATTAACTCCTGAACACTTTCGAAATATATTTAAAATGCCTTTATTTCTGAAGGCACAAATGACACCAATAAAATACAAAACAGCACTTCAGAACAATGCTAATGCTAAACAAGGCTATTGCATAATTATGATGTAAAAACCTGTATCACTGTGGTTTAATAATTCAACACAGTGTGGGTATATTTGTGGGAGGCCAATACAAAAACAATCCAGATAGAGATATAACCTGTATCTTCCAGTATAAATTGTAGATGCTATTATTCAGTGGATCTTAATTCTGGTCTTATTAATTCCTTTGTTCAGTTTATGGAACTGTCTTGCAATGAGCCGATTACTTTAAGCAGGTGTGTTAAATAAGACACCCAAAATGTAATGAGGTGCTGTAGATTTGAAGATTGGGATTAAGAACCACTAATTGCCTTTATTAACCCACTAGTACTTTCTGGAGATCCTGGTTTGTGCAGTTCAGACTGACTAGTTACCCGTTTTCAACAAGGTAGACTATATGCATGCAGTTTAATAGATTTCTGTAGTAAAAAACAATATACATATACACACTAGTAAAAATAAACCTTTTCCTCAGATAACATAAACTGAAGGGGAATCAGAAAGTCTGTAAAAAAAAAAGATTAAAATGTTAATAAACAAACATTGAACCATAACACAAGGCAAGACAAATAACCACACAAGTGCTACCGAGATATACAACCTGACTTACACACAAAACATGAGAATACAATTCTCAAAGCCCACTGGTCTTCCCTATAGTTGAGAACAGTAACAAGAACATTTACTGCTAGAAGTTCATTTAAGAACAAAGTTACAGTATTTAACTTTGCTTGTCATTACATACAAATATCGTTTAGCACAATTTATTACACTATTTCAGATGAACACTAATTATAATTCAGAATTTTACATTTTCACCTCAAGCAACAAACAGTTATTGATGATGTGTATAAAAGCATTATTATTTAAAGAAACTTAAGGGTGAAACAGAAACATGCTCACACACCTTGTTTTGTCCAAAGAATTTGTTAGATATAACCAGTTTTATTGATCAGTCTGTTCTTACTTTTGCCCATAAAAAGTTACTCTACACTGTATAAAAAAATTGTATTTAAAAATAAAAATCAATCATGATATATTTAGACCTTAAAATAACTTAAAATGAAGAGCAATAACAAATTTAACAAATAAAGAAAATACAGATAAATTGAGAGGATTATTGATCATTTGTGATTGGCATTGGGGTTTAAATTATATAATCAAAATAGCTACTTCAGTGTCATCACATACTAGATTAGAAATCTCATGCTGATTTTTCGAAATTGACTTTTTCTGTATTCCCCTTTATCTGTTCTTTCCATTTAAGGTTATGAAAAGGGAAATATGCTTGTTATTTTTGCTACTACAGTATATTACAGGATATTGCAAATGCTTTATTAACATCTTCAAAGTAAATAAATACTTAGAAAAGTGCCTTGCTGTACCATGCCTGTGTAAAACTAGCTATTCCAAAACGGCTAACAGTCAGTTGCAAAAAAATGGTGATGATACCATAACTAAGGTTTTTTGTAATTGTTTCTTTGCAACTGGGCCCAGAAGAGACAATTGAAAGATTCATGTCTTAAACTACATCTCACAACCAGCAGCTGTAACATCCGGTCCTACATCCCTCACACTCTCCAGTACAGTTTCCTCAGAGTCTCCTGGGTTTTGGAGGGTCAGCTGCAATTTGGTCCAGGCCTTGGGGTCTCCACTACATATGGCCTCCAGGAACAGATCAGTCTGAGCCTGCAAACTCTGAAGCTGGGCTTGAGAACGTTTGTTTTGTCGAATAAGCTCCTTGGTACGCAATGTGATGTCCAGCAAACCTGACCTGTTTAAAATATTGTATGTGTTGCAGAAGCGTTTGCGTTTGCTGGAGCTCGGAGAGAGAGCCTCCGGAATATTCTCCACATCACTGCAATTCTTTTGAGGGTATGAGGGGAGGACTGAGTCACAGCAAATAGGGAACGGTGAGGTTGTGGTGTGGGGCTCCTGAGGCTCAGAAGGTCTGGATGAGGAGTCTTCCACCCCTGTGTCTGTAACAGTGTGACTGAATTCTTCCCAGGAAACATCATTAGGGGGTACAGCGTAACCCTTAAAAGTCTCGTCCTGTTTCAAACTGTGATAAGCTTCCTCATGACGCCACCGCTGGTGCCTTCCACTGTTTGACTTCCTCCCGGAACCAGGGTCAAGGGTAGACCCATGTGCAGGGTGTGGAGCAATTTTTGGAAAGGTGTTTTGCACTGAAACACACTTTCTGGAATGTCTCTGCTTGTCAAAGATTTGGGGGGTGCAGTCAGCAGTGGGCATGACTGGCTGGAAGAAGAGCAGCTGGGACTGAGGAACCACATCTACTGAAGGGTTTAAGCTCCATAGTTTAAATGCAGAGACCCCAGAGTTAGGCTGGAAGGACAATCATGAGTTATAAAAAATGCATCGGATTTCTACCACAGTACTGACTAACTGCCTACAAGCTGACCCAAGTAAAGCGTATCATGCTAAACAAATTATTAAAATGAACATTTTGATTGGTTAATTAATAATATTGAAATGAAGTGTTTAATTTAATAAGCGTAGCTTTGAGGTTGGCACCAAAACTAAATCTCTGCAGTAGATGTGAAAGAATGTAAGTCAGGAATGACTGGCACCTGTGAAGCTGTCTGCATGCTCTGTGCGGCGGTACTTGTTGGTCCCATATCTTCAAAATCTGTCTGGTCCAAAGCACTAAAATACCCTGAGCTGGCATCTATGGCATTAAAATGACTGAGATAAGTAATACAGAAAAAGACATATTCATTTTTTATAGGTTAGTTAGGCAGTTATACACCTATAAAAATTTCATTACAGACCATATTTCATGCAGTGTTGCTAACTTGGTGACTTTGCCACTAGATTTAGTGACTTTTCAGACCACTATTAAAATAGTTGGCAGCCCTTATTCCAGAAAGTGTATGCACACTATCTTTTGTTCAAATCCATATTACACAGGACAAAATGCATGTTTTATTGGTTGCTTTTAATAGTTTTTAAATAATGGATCCATTCAGTTAAATACCTAGAAATGAATAAAAATCTATGTTAAACCTAAGTCTTCCTTTTAAACTGAAATGTAATATTAACATTCATTATTTTAGATTATTACACAATAAATGCATTCAATAAAGACAAATATCTAACAAAACTTGCCCATATCATTTTTATACTTTACCCATATCATGTTTATACTTTACCCATAATCTTTAACCACATTAAATGAAATAAAAACATAATTTTTGACAAACCTGAGTATCTGTCGATCTCACTGTGTGATTTCCGTTTGTTGCCCATATCGGCTCTTTTGTGGTGGTGCAATTTGTAAGTTTTCAGTGTGATGTTAAGCCCATCTGTCCTGCCCGATGCAGGAGTGACTGAGAGCACAAGAGAGCCACTGGATTCAATAAAGGAAAGACATTCAAAACCCCGTAAGAAGATAGTGTAACATGAGCACATTTATGATCCAAATCAATGAAATGCGGTTTCAGCCTAACAGTGAACGATCAGCCCAAACGGGAGATTTATATGCAGTTTATTAGCACCAGTAATAGATTTATCTCAAATGAACGCATAGATTAAACAGCACAGATTAGAAGTAAACAAACCGCCCATAAATGTACACAAGCATTAGTGTCGCATTAAAACACACCTGAGACGTGTACATGCAGACAGCACAAAATACCTAAAACTCACAAAAATATAACATGCAGCTATAAATATACAAAAACACCGTATTAACAAGAGTAAATAGGCTAAACGGTAGCAGATTATTTATATGTATAATAATAAACGGATTTGCACGTTAACAGCGACTGAATGTCCTGGATGAACTACGCAGCACCTGATACACGATGTCAAACACGAGACTGTATGACAAACACACATTACAGCACAAGACACACGTTTTCATTCCTTACCAAAGAACAATTTGACTCAAACGTCTCCTGTCGTTAAAGCCCGTGTGTGAAATGACGCTTAACAAGCAAAACTAACCTTATATTTCTGTTGTTGTTGAACCTGGATCGCCAGAGTGCAACGTGAGTTTACAAACGTAGCTCCGCCTCTGCCGCTGGTTTAAAAGGCTGTTACCAGGGAAACGCCGTAATAATATGCCGTTTAACACGCAAGATCCGCCCTTTATTTCCATATCGCTGTTTGATTGGTGCGGGACTGAACCCGTGCGACTGTAAACGTGACTCTACTATGTACTGTGAAATTCACACTGCAGCGTCAGGGGCGAGTCCAGCACGCGTTTCAGCCACATAGTTTCAGTGTTTCTCATTTACAGATCATTTCACAGGAAGGAATTAACGCTGCAAAATGCACTTGCCTTGGTTAATAATACGTGTAATCCAGTTATTTAAATGTGTATTTTAGCCTAGAGATTGACTGCTCTGGAGAAAGTTAAGACTTTATAATCTAATGCTGTATTTCTGTTGTGGTTGTTCTGATTATATTCACTGCACTAAAAGTGGGAGTCAAAAATTGTAAACTGCAAAGACCCCATACTTGGCAGGGTGGTCCCAAACGTGCAGCACTACTCAGATACCCACACACATAAACACACACACACACACACACACACACACACACACACACACACACACACACACAGATTTGCGTATTAATCATGGAGAGACACACAAGTATTTTAGCTTGTAAACATTTCAGCTCACATATGTTTTAAAACCTTTGCTTACAATCTTTGATTTACAACCATTAGATTTGGCTTAATCATAATAATAATATGCCACCAATCCTCAGAATTTGCATAAAGCATCTCTTTATTAAGAGTAGCAAAAAGTGAAAATTTCAAAAGACCACATTTATATTACATAAATCATATCTTCCATTCTGATAAAAAACGCTCACACACTCATACAAATACCAACCGTTTAAAATGACATTTGTTAATAATAATATTCAGAAGTAAAAAACAATAAACACTCTATTAAGTAAGATGCTCTTATATTTCATACATATTAACATGTCATTTTGACCAGCATGAACACTTTTTGTACACAGGGAGTGAAATATCCCTTTGTTGGAAAACTGCATTTGTATTGGGCCACTTCAGCAGCATAAAGAATAATGTTTTTTTTCGTTATGACACTATGAGACCTGAGTCCAAACTGTGGGAAATTCAGTCATGGTTGCTGGTCATGTTTTACTGACGAAACACTAACATTACATACAAACACTAACATTCACTAATATCATGGTGAATGCTTGTCTCCATTTCCTGTTGACTGGCCCTTTCGAGCAAAGTCTTTGTCCTCACACAGTGCACACCTCAAAAGTTAGATTTTTTAAACGTTGAAATGGCTTTTATCAGTATTATTCATAGAACGGCTTGTACGAAATATACCATTATTACCACTAGAGGTCAGCATTCATTTGATGAACCATCAGAAAGGTTTAAAAAAGCAAATGGCAAATACTGTAACAATGAGAAGCTCTTATAAAAGTATTTTACACCCACTTATTAAAACGTCATACAGTCTCAACATTGTTAGCATAGTCTTAGCATTGTTGTCTTTGGTATTTAGCTCTGAATTTCCATACATACTGAACACTTAAAAAGTCATGGAATGAAACTAAACTTTACTTTACTGTAGTGAATTTGAATAAATAAGAGGAAAGACAATGTAAATTAACACTACAACTTCTATTATTACTACTGTGTTTACTGCTACAAATAAAAATAAAGAACAATAAAATAGCAATACAAATATTCCATAATAATGTAAGTCCTTTGTATTTAAGTCAGTCTCAGATTTTACATTTGGTCCTGGTTCTTCTTAAAAGAGCCACGAGAAGCTATTATATCATGATGTCTCACCGCACAACAGTAGTTTACTGTACAGGTAATTAAAAAGACCCCTGTGTGTCAGAGATAAACCCCATCACCATAACAACTCTACATCTGAGATCTTGGGATGCAGAGCAGTGGCAGTATCCGTAAGTGAAAGATAATGATGATGAGGGACGCACGGTAGGGGGCGGATGCTTGTGATTGGCTGAGATCCTGAAGAGACAGAGTTTACCTGCGAGGAGGCTGACACCTGTGTAAAACATACATTGGGGTCAGTGTGCTGGCAAGGCGCACAGAACAATGCACACTGTGTTCTGGTGCCCTTAAAAACCCTGTTCTTATTAAAATGTCATTGAAACCTAGTGAGCTTACTAGTGAGTTTATCACAGATTCATCGCAATGCAGAAGCTGTTCCAAAAGGTAGAATAAATATGCTGCCCTTTAAGATAGCTAGTTAAGGCCAAATTTGAAGCTAGCATTGCATCTCTCACAAAAACAATCCCATAACGCACTGCAGCATATGACCAAATATTTCTTTCAAGAAATCGATAACAAATACATCAACATTTCATTCAATACAAAATAGTGTGGTAACACCAATAAGTCTCTTAACATTGTGCCAATGTTTTCAATATTCATGTGTGCTATGTTTAGACCGAGTAAAACCTGGAATCAGTTTCAAGGCATAATCAGGGCTTATTGTGTTTCTGCCCATTCAGAGTGTTCCAAATCCCTTACTTTTGAGCTCTATTTTGTTTAGTATGCTGCCAGAGGCTGTGTTACAATATGTCTAGGCTGTGAATAATAGCTTATGTGTGTCTCCTTATCTGTTACTCTATATTACTACAGAGAAAATGACTTTTACACTGTGCCAAAATCACTTGCAATAATTGTATAATATTTAACTCACCTGTCACAATCTTTCACTCTCTGTTTCTCCTTTCTTTTTCTCCCTCTGTTTCTGGGTTTCCATCTATATTAAAATAAAGACACTGAAGTCACTGTAATTCTGTTTGCCTGCATGCTTGACAGAAACTTGAGGCTTATGCAACTTGTTACCTGTCATGTTTTGTTGCTGGTTTTCTTAATCTTGACATCACATGTAAAAGAAGTTGACAGAAAGATAAAAAAATGTTACAAGAGCATCTTTTACACCGTGTAACTCTGTAAACTGTAAATGTATGACTGACATTTATATTACACTTTTCTTTTCAAGAGCATGAAACCATCACAATGCAAAACATATGTTGTTACATAAATATACTGAATTGATTTTTGTCCTTACCTACATTCACAGGCTCTGTGCTCCATAAAGGTCATCTCCACATATTCCTGGCCCTGTTCTGCTGGCTTAATCTTCAATAACTGAAAAAATCATAACATTACCATATATCTTAACTTCATGTTTGACAGAGACGAAACAAATAATTATTTTAAAGATAAAACAAACCAGGCCAACACAAACAAATAATGGATAAAGTATAAATAATGGAATAAAAGTATAAATAAATGCAATATAAAGTATAAATAATATAATTTAAATTTGACATTTATGCCAATATGTTTATCTGTGTGCTGTGCAATGTTTCGAAGCTCTGGAGTCGACCCTTCCTTATTATTGCCAGTCAGGTCAAAAGAAATTTTCTGGTTTTTAACAAAATCCTGACAGCTTCAACTTTTGTGGGAGCAGCAGGAATCTCATACAACATGATTTAGTATTATTCACAGTTGAATATGCTATCAAGCACTGTACTGTATCAGTACAGTACAGTACTGTACTGTACAGTACAGTCAGTATACAGTATGGTCTGTACAGTATACAGTATAGTCAGAACAGTATAGTCTGTATACAGTCAATGTTGGTGGTATAGTTCTGTTCTGAGGTAACAGAACAGATCCAGTAAATAACAATACAGCACATAACAAACATAACATTTAAACTGTAAACAAGCCCCAAAAACCACAAAATAATCATTAAATTGTAAATGGTGGCTGTATGAAAACACATGTAAATAAACTGCTACCATGTGTATCCAAACTGAATTATTGTACATCAAAACAGCTAAATGTAAACTAATTCAAGCTTGACTGATCTGTCTGGTCTGTGTAAACTTACATGATGCTTGATATTTAAGGTTTATATATAAAGACAAACTCTCATTAACAATAATAACAACAGTATTAATCTCTTTTAAGGGAAATAACTGAGCGTAAAGCATATGAAAATGTGTTTGTAATTATCAGAAGGATCTTTTGGGCTGTGTTTGAAACAGTAAGCGTAATTTGACTACAGATGGTTTATATGAATAATAAACAGATGGTTTATTTGAGGCCGACATGTCGCTTTCTCACTTCTCCAAAACATATGAAAATGTGTTTGTAATTATCAGTAGGATTTTTTGGGCCGCTTTGAAAAATTAGACTTTGTTTGACCTTGTCGAAGTGAAAATTCTTACTTGCATGGTGGTGTTGAAGGTTAGTGTAGGGTGACACTCCAAGTTCTCGTCTCCACAGCAACCGGCGCAGCGGACCAATGGCACGCAGGCGGGGCTGAAAATGTGCTCCACCTCCCCAGGGTACTCATGAACAACTTCCACTAGCTTCTCTATAGTGCGACAGAAGCTTTTTCCCCACACCTCCTGAAACAGCATAACTGAACATAACAACAGATATATAAGAGTCAATCTAGATATATAAGAGAAACTGACAACCGTTGTAAGATGAATGCAAGCTTTTCATTTAATGTGTTCAATGTGTCCTTATGTATCAAAGTACATGCATATAATAAGATTAGCTTTGTGCTGTTTGCCACAATCTTTGGGTCTTTGAGTCTAAAGCAATAACTTGTACTTCTTATTGTATGTTTCTACTCTACTGCAGTTATGACATGTTCTATAAAGCTTGACTTGGTTTTGCAAGATCTTGATTTTGATCTAGAAAAATGGTTTGTTTTTTTAAGGTTTGATTTTAAATTTCTGGGAAAGGAACACTGGGTGTGTTTTCTGCTTTCATTTGTCAGATTTTCTCATAAGAGAATTTCCTATGGGAATACCCAGACTGAAAACAAAAAGAGAAAGAGGCAGCCGGAATTGTTATGTAAAAGAGATCAAAAATTTTTTAAAAAGCTGTAATTTTACATGCTGTAACCACTGAATCACAAGCATAGCAGAGGAAGTGTTGTATTTTACTATCAATTACTTTTTATTGCCAGTTTTTATCCCCCTTTTGATTTATGGTTTCTGTTTGAGAAACAGGCTGTAAAACAATGTATATATGTTTGGCTGCAATTTAATATTTCAAAAGATGGTAGTCAATGCCAAATCATGACAAATGGAAAATAAAACAGCTGTGTGCAGTTGCATAGCTCTTATTCCTGCTGTGTAGAATGCTGTAATGTTTCTCATCTGTGGCTGCTTTTCCTTAACACACAGAAATAGAGAAGCGCACCAATTCAAACTTGGCTATTATTCCAGGCTAACAACATTACAGTGATAGATTTGGTTCTTAGGAATACTACAGATATACTGAAAAAATGATACCCTGAATGCACACTGAGTTACTTTGGCAAAAAAAAAAACTCTATTAAATGCAAACGTAATATGTGCAGATATTTACTGTGCCCTAGTGGCTCCACAGCCAAGTGATTTAACAATATCCTCTCAATATACTGTAAACAAACAGAGTAGGTTAAATGTAGTTTAAGGAAGCAATAATGTACTCAAGGCTGTGCTATACTGTGAATAAACATGGCTGAAGGGTGTGAGGCACAACACATGAAGTACCTGCAACCGTATTCAACATACCTGCAACATATTCACAATAGCACTAGCCTGGAGTACTTTACTTCTTGTATAAAATGGTTACCACATAATACAAATAAACCAAAAAACTTTATTGAGGTAAAACCAATGAAATCCTTCCTTCCACAAGTAAAAACTAGCCTCTGGCCCACTGTGAACAGCAACAGAATATTTCGAGGTGTAATATACCTCATCTTACGAAGCTCAAATAAAAACAAAGACATTTTTTATGTGTTGTGTTTTTAATGTCGTAATAGTCCTCACACAAACACAGCTGCTTTTCTGTTAGCATAAGAAAACATTTGTTTTCCATCTATTCCATTCTATTCCCTTTTCACTACATGTTTCTGTTGCTAAGGTTGGTTGCTATGGGTGAAGCGTTCATAGCTGTGCTTTATTGTGAATAAAACACAGCGACTGACCAATCAGAATCAAGGACCGGAAAAGACCATTTTAAAATGAGTGGTAAATTGATGTATATGATGTATCTGTTTGTATGTGCTGTGTAATGATACTCTTACCTTTAGCAGTGCTGTTTACACCCACTAAAGCAGAACTCTGCAAGAAATTAGTGGAGAGACACAGATTAGAATGACGTCATGTTACAGTGACATCATGTGAGAGATTGAATGGCATAGATTTGATAGAAACAAATGATAGAAACAAATTTGCATGTATGGAATTCATTAAAAAGTTTGTACATAGTTCTCATTTTAGCAAAATCCATGTGCATATCATTCATCCACCAAAATCAAATACCAAAGCTGAAATAAAATGTAAGAGAGAATTTAAAGGACACATGAGTGGCATCAGGAGGCGGTTTAAACACAACAGCACTCACTGGTGGCGAGCGACAATATTGCATGTTTCCTCTTTGTGGTATAATGGCTGTTTACACACGACCTAGTGAAGACTTCTGCCAGGACCAGGAGCTGAGCAGTATCATATTGCTGGAAGTGCCTGTTTACATGAAAAAGTCTGTTTCCTGTAGTATAATATTCAGCTATTTATTTTCTCATTTGTCCATCTCCCTCAGTGGTTATTTTCAATTGAGCCTGTGATAAACAGAATGACTTTTCTGGGCCAGGAACGGAAGAAACTGAGTGGTTGTGGCTTGAGGGGAATTGCAACTGATGCTTTGAGAGGCAAGAAACATCCATCAATCTCCTCTTCCTGAGCTACATTAACACTGTTGCAATGGGTAAAGGATGTAATTGTAGTTTTGTATCTTTAAATAGGAGCTTGTGAATTTGGGACCAAAGGTTTATTTGCATTAAAAGTTGTTATTAAAAAACTTTACAGAAGCTGATTCACAGAAAAATATTGTGGTTGTTTGGTTTAACCTTTTCTCTTTTGGGTAACAGGTTGGCAATGGTGTTTAACACACATTTTGTAAAATTTAAAAAATGACAATATTTTCTGACAAGAAATCATCAGGCCAATGCAGTCACTATGTCTGCAATTTGCATTTCTTAATAAAGGAAAACAAACAGTAACATTTAAAGGAAAATGAAACTTTTACCATTAACCCACATGTACTACATAACTTTCAACTTCCTGTTGTCTCCTTATTTGCACTCTGCCATGACAGACTTGAAAAAGAAAACTGGGCATTCGGCACAGTTTACAACTAATGTCTACTATGGCGTGACAATTCAAGTATGCACCTGGGTGCTTGTCATAATTTTTTAGTACTGAATTAATTGGTAATTTTACAAAAAACTGTTTATTTTGATGCAGTCTGGCATTTATTTAATATTTTTTCACTGAAATTGCCCCAATGAATTCTGGGATTGTTTACCCTGGATACAAGTGATGCTGCCTTGGAAAAAAAAATACCAGAAGTAGGAATCTTTAAAGGCTTTTCCAACACTATCAAAAGCCTTTGTTGCCATGGGAAGACAACCCACTAGGTTTATAAACAGAGCTTTTGAAAGAACGGCTTTTGCCATTAGTTGTAGATAGATCTTTTCAAAGACAAGAGAGCGGATACTTGAAATCTCCATTAAAAAACAAAGATTCTCAACAAATTGTCACATTCTATCTATCTGTCTGTGTGTAAACACAGGCTCTGTGCATGTGAACACAGTGACATGCACTTTAGAATCTCCAGCAATCGGAGACATCAGGTTAAATATCCTCCAATCACACAGCCTGGAGGATACAAGACAGGAAGTTTGAGCAGTAATAGGAAAGCAAACAAAATGGTAACCAAACATTTCTGCAGACATTTGTCTCCTGGTAAAAATGCGGATTAGGATAGAAACTGAGGGCATTACAGATGCAAAAGGAAAGTATGAGGGACTGTTTGGGAAAAAATGTGCTGGCTCCATGGATGGAGGATTTGACTGAAATACTAGCTGTTCTGTTGCTCTCCTGTTACTGATGTGAACTGTTTCATCAGTTTCCATTAAATACAGAAATAAGTGAAGTCATTGTACAGCCAGTCAAAGCATCTTTTATTGTATCATGAATGATGTGAAGGAGGGACATCTGGGTCATGACAGAAAAATAATGGCAAAAAATGAATGTGCATTAATTTTTTTTAAACCAACAAATGCTGTCAGCGCAGCAATTTATTATGCTTTGGGGTGTTCATTTGTTGATGCATTATTTATTTCACAATATACATGTACTGACAATACAATATAACTGTTTTGCCCATACAAAGTGCATTAATTAGAAAGTTAAAAGGAAACACTGTTTTTAAAATGGTTATTTACTTATATCATTACTTACAGTCTTCGTATGATAAATTGCAATAACCGAAAACACAATACACAAAATATGTCACCCACACATATTACTGCACCCAGTAATTATCCACAGACCACAAAGTTGTTAGTTATTTGTTTTTATTAGTTAATCTGACCAATTAACAACTTTTTTCAGTGATGACTTTTGTCCCATAAACAAAGTTACTTTGTTTTTACTGGGAGAAAATGACCTATTTCATGTTAAATCTTTTAATCCTTTTAATTCAATTTATGACTCATCATACAATTTACCCTGCCAACTGTACTCTGAGTCATAGGAATAGTTGCCATTAGTTAATATGCCATTACCATACAAGATAGACAAAAAACCACAGTGACCTGCAGTCAAACAGAAACAGTGCGAGTCCATCCTCAGTCTACCAACTGATGCAACAGTGTGGGAGGGGGCCGGCCTGCTTCAACAGGAAGACAGTGAGTAAACTGAAAAAGAGACTTCAAGCAGACAGAAAGTCTATGGGAACTTTTGCTTTCAACATCACAACTTAAGACAAGAGTCTTTAAGCTGGTGCCAGGCTGCACGCCTTCATTGGCAAAACTAATTGAGATAGGGTGGATCACTGAAATATTTCTACCATGTGTAATAACCACAAGGTAATTCTTTATCTCATTATTGTGAACAGAATACGTTTTTTGCAAATGGTTAGTATAAACAAAAAAGTGTGTCCATTGTGCTTCTTCAGAGAGCCTGATAACTGAGTAAAACAAAATCAAATATTCTATTTCAGTAATTCCAGTTCCAATTTCATTCCTAAATTACACATTATTTTGTAATTATATAGTTTATATGAATCTTAAGTATGTTTTAATATTCTAGGATACATTTTTATTAGATATATTCTCTCTCTCTCTCTCTGTGTCTCTCTCTCTCTCTCTCTCTCTATATATATATATAGAATATTACATCAAATATTACATGAACTACTGATCTGTTATCTGTTGGTAATGATTAAAATGAATAAGGATTATTATTAGGTGTTACGATTATTATTAGTTCAGATTCTGTAAATCCTGGTGAACGACACAAAAACAATATTCCTTTGCTCAAAAACATCTACATAAACTCCCTTGAAACTAGCCAGCCAGAAATAATTATGCTCCTTATTACAGTAAACCCTGTTGTGGCTATGTAAATGGAGGCAAATTGCCTCCAGATGAGAGATTAAAGCCTACAGAGTGGATGACAGTCCCCCGAGTGCCACTGAAGGAAGGAGAGATCCATTTCTCCTGATTGTGATTGCACCTCGTCCCCTGAGCCATAACCAGACCAGCACAGGAAGGAGTCGAGGTCCTGTCACCACAACAACTACAGGCACATGTGAGGTAATGAATGCATTGGCACAGATGAGAGTAATATAGTCCTTTATGAGTGCACCTCTGTTTTATGAGGGTTGTTTTATTATGAGTTAAAACAGGCAGAATAATGTACATAATTTTAATT
>JBAJNP010006286.1:0-26009 GCA_036877545.1 Yasuhikotakia modesta | reverse complement strand
CAAAATGTTGGAAGAGTCTACTACTGTGAGGCAGTATGTATAACCACTATGAGGCGCTACCAACTGGCAACAGGAAGCGCATGACTTCAGACAAACTTTTACATTTAGCCAAGTCACTTAGGACTTGGTCAGAATAATGTCGACATATTGCTGATGTAAAGATCTAGAGAAGATCCTAAATTATGTTGCCATGATAATGCGTCAAACTTTAAAACTACATTTAGGTGTATTAGAGGCACTTAACATGCTTAAAATGGCATGAAATATGGCATACATCTTACTACTCTGTCATTAGGCATGGGTAAGGCTCAAACATGGGCGTAGAGGGGGCTCTGTAGTGACCCCTTTTAAGTAAAATGATGGGGTTTTACCTACAGTATACAGTACAGTATATAGTATATATATTCAGGCCTGGTTCTTCTTCAGACTGCTAAGCACCCCCAAATAAATGTAAAAGCACCAGATAAAATTATTAATTGGCAAAACCTGCAAAAATAAATAGTAAAAATAAATCTCGATGTGCCCTTGGCTGCATTGTAGTAAAGTGTGGCGTTTTGAACAAGATTGTGGTTTGTAAAATTTAATCCTGTGGCATAAAACACAATATAAAAATACACACAGAGTTACTCGGCAAAATATCAATTTAGATGAGTATTCAAATAAACATTCACTTTTAATCATGAACAGCTTGGAAAGACATCTGATGTTTGTCAATAGCATTTGGAAACATGCATTAGGTCTTAAAATGACAACAGCCTAATATTTCTCTCTCTGCTGTCAGTATGAAACAGAATAAATAAGCGAAAATCCACATTTTATGTTTATGTTGTCCTTTATTACTTTGACTTGCATCTGCAGCACTTTTGTCTTCTGCACTAATAATATTCTGTTTACAGGTTTGATTTTGGTCAACGAGCCGTATTATAATGAGGCCGGATTTGACAGTGACCGAGGCCTTCAGGAGGGTTATGAAAACAGTCGCTGCTACAATGAGATGGCACTTATTAAGATGGTGCAGTCCATGACTCAGCTCATCCAGCACCCTGTGGACGTCTTTCAGCAGGAGATCCAGGAGCACTTTGCCTGCAATGGTTGGCGCTTGGTCCATCGTCTGGAATCCTGGCTGGAATTGGATGGGGTGGTGGCTGACCGTGTGTCACAGTATTGTGGTGGCAGCCTCCGTGCGGAGCCTCTGGAGGAGATCCCCTCGGCTCTGGCTCACAGCAGCCCAAGCAAGCAAGATGTTCGAGCTGAAGAGGAACTTGAGGACTCTGGGCTCAGTCCCTCCACAGTAGGACTCAGTGGAGCTTGTGATAGTTCGGTGGTGGGTGGCACAAGATCAGAAACTTCAGGTGGTTCTGAAGGGTTGTTGGGCCTTGCTTCACCTCAACAAAGTGGAAAACCATGTCAGGAGACTCAACCGGCTGTCAGACCAAAGAAACGAAGAAAGAGCTATCGCAGCTTCCTCCCAGAGCGTAGCGGCTATCCTGACATTGGATATCCACTCTTTCCACTTTCCAAAGGGTTTGTGAAGAGTATGCATGTCGTTTTGCAGCAGTATCGAGCAACTCTGACAGCTGCTGGCGTCCCTGATCACCCTGAATACAAATAATTGCCCCCCAGCTCTCATAAGCCCCCAAGAGCTATAGTTGCCCCTTAACCCTTTGTCAGTTACTTTCTATCCTCTCATATAAGACTGACAGTGTTTCCTAGCAGCCTTTGTTAGACGCTTTGTAGCACATTTTCAGTTTGCTTTTTTGCCTCTCAGATGGAAGCGTTTATTATTTGTTTGTATGAAAAACCGTTACAATTACAATTTCTCTCAGGGAGGCATGGACAAAACGGATAGACTTGAGAGATCATAGATGGTAAGGCATGACTTGAAGCTTTTGATGTGTTAGTGACTTCAAAATCTGTGGGTATGAACTATGCCGGAAGGAACTGATTTATTGTGCCATGGGATACCCCTGTTGGTCTTAGGTACTGCTGTGTGGAGGACATAGACTATTTCAGATTTTTTTGCACAATTTGAGGAAATTTCACTTGCAGAAATGGAGTGGGGAAGGTATTGATATGAGTTTTTATTGGTTTATATCAAGTGTAATTGTAATCCTTGGGTTATCAAATGCCTATTTCCCAGCATGACTTGCTCTCTGGTCCATATTTCCATACATAGTGCTGTTTGATGCATTGCATTGCTTTTCAGTCTGTGGTCAATATCATCATTTCCTTATTTCAAAATAGTTGTTTTTTCTGACACTTGCCTTTTGATTTAACAAAAGAAAAAGTTGCACAATTGCCCAGACATCTATATTGTACAGGACCTGATCATTCCTGCTGTGGTTTTTGCACCTAAATCGTAAAGTTGAGTGTCAGGTTTACATTTAAACAAAAGGCAACCAGACACATTCTTACAGCTGAAAACTACCATCCCATTTCCTTCTCATGCTTCCTTTACATGGAACGAGAGAAAGAAATGGAAAAATAAGAATGAGATTTATAACATCAATAGCAAACGCTCTCTGTTATTTGCACTTTCTCCATACATTTATCATGAATCCAGTTTACAAATTTATAAATACAAAAAGGGTATTTATTATATAAGGCCAACTCTGCATGACCACAGGTCAATGTGACCTGTCCTGAGAACCAACTCAATGAATCACTTGAAGAAGGCAGGTTTCAGGCTTTTTGAAATATTTAATCCGGTGTTCAGGTTTAAACAGTAGAAATTACACAACTTCTCTGTCTTCTGTCCAGCATTGATGCCTTAAGTTGGTTCCATTTTACACCCAAAGGTCGACTGGTTACCCCATTATACAAACACTCTTATTATTATTATTATTATTCAGGGGCCAGAAGACCAAGATTCAACACATGCAGGTTTCTCAGTCAAAGAGAAGCATTGGTCAGTGTGTCATACATAAATGTTTTTTATTTTCTCAAGCACAAGCCAGAATGTCATACTTTTTCTTTTCATTTACTAGCTGTATTATTAATTGCGTATCTTTATGGTTGGACACTTTCATTTTATTCTTTTCAAAATATGATTTAGGTGCTGTGATTTACAAGTGTAACCATTCCGGGTTCTGCGTTTCTTTTTGTTTACACCAGCCATTAGTTAGACCAGCTGTATCAAAAACAGCCTGTGTTTTCCTTTTTGATGCAGTACTTGTGAGAAGTACACACAAAGCTTTCCTCATATGGAGCCATGAAGTTGTTTACATGTAACAGACCTTGTTAGTTTTTGGTTTTGCACAAAAAATGATTTTACAAAACTTCATCTTTTTCCACTGGGAGACATAGCTTGTTATCTCAGTGCTCTTGGGCTGATAAAAGGCAGAAGCTAAGACGTATTGTAGGCCTACTACTATTGTTTATCACGTTAGCATTTTAATTCAATATTTCTATGATAGAGAAAAGATGTGAAAGTAACTCTGGCCATGTCATCTTAATCAGTTCATGAATTTAGGAGCTTTTATATACAAAATACACTACATTTTTGGTTTTCCTTATTTTGTTTTGAATTTGTAGTTTGTCACAGATTAATAAC
The DNA here is from genome assembly GCA_036877545.1 of Yasuhikotakia modesta. NCBI lineage: Eukaryota > Metazoa > Chordata > Actinopteri > Cypriniformes > Botiidae > Yasuhikotakia > Yasuhikotakia modesta. The sequence goes on along the minus strand of JBAJNP010006286.1, from coordinate 22,456 downwards.
TGGATAGAAACAATGCGTTACTAGTTGCTTAAGTTAATGCAATAATCAATGCACTCATCTCAGCTCCATCAGTTAGGAAGAAGGTAAAGATTACATATTAAATGGATTTCCTTATTAAAACTGATTAAACTTTATGTCTCTCTCTTCCTGAACAAGGTCGCTTACGCTAGTTCAGCTCTACATATACTGGACTAGTTTCTTTATGTCTGTTTATTGAAATGTGAAACTAGACATGAAAGTTTCAAAACTCAGCTGTTTTCTGTATTCAGTACTTTGAATTTAATCACAATATTATGAAGACAAACAGCAGCCAAAGCATGTAACATGTTGCTTTAAGCCTTAATGGCTACATGAGACTTGATTGTACAATGTAAACATTTCCACAGTGGCCTGTTTTGGTGAATTAATAAACATAATTTGTAGCTTAAATCCTTTGTACAGAAGTCATGCTTATAAATACACAAAATATAGTTTATATATTAAGCAGAAACGTGTCCTAAGTGGTGTATGGGGTGTACCTCACTGTGTGTGTGTGTTTTTTCTTTTGCGTTGTTTGTATTTTTTAAAAATTTATTTTGGTTGCACTAAACAATGTACAATGTGAAGCATTAAACTCTTTGCAAGCATAACCATGGCAAACAGTTGTGAGTTATCCTGATTGTTACTTACTAGTATTTTTTCATTAATTAGAAGAACATTTAAAAAATATCCAATGTTATTTTAAAGGAAATGCCACAATAAATGCTTAGATTTTTCCATTAACAAACTGAAGGTTACATTGTAATTATCTGAATGGCTTTAAATAGTAGAAAGAAGTTAGCCACTCATTCTTAAAGCATGGAGTTGAGCAATAGTCCCAAATATGTTTGGCATCAAATGTTGTTAGTCGTATCAAGATTTCCTGGTTTCTTGAAAGATTCCTCATTACTGTAGACTAAACAATGAATAAATCTTAATAAATATTTGGTAATCTGTTCTTATTATTGTTCTATAATCTGTATTTTATCATTATTTTAAGGCTTATATTACATAATGTGATTTAGCATCATCTTTTATCTGTACAAAACTAACATTTAAAATTACAGACCTAAATAATAGTCCCATACATTGGAATACACGCTGAATTGGTTAATAGAAATTCATAACATTTTCTTTTGGCCAATAATAAATTCAAATCAAGCACACCGACATCAAACTTAAACCTGCATTTACAGTACATTTGGCAGGTTGTAATGATGTAGTGTGCCTAGTAAGCTCATTCAAAATGATGAAAAATGCTGTCACTCAATGTTTAACCAGAGTGTATAACTGCACAAGATGAATGAAGGTAAATGTGCATACTTCACAAAGCATAAATCTTTATTGAGTAACACTTGTAATACATGTGTGGAGGTGGGTTGTCCCAGCTTGACGTGCTGACTACTCTAATGAAGATGAATGTACCTCAGTCCTCAATAAGAAGGGCCAATTTTTAACAGTTACACATATAAACATGCAAATGGTTATTTCTTTAATGTTGTAAAAGGGATTTTTATACTTTATATACTGTATTTTCTACAAGTATAATTAACTACAAATATAACTAAGTATACCTGTAGTTTATTTTAATACTTTGTTACTTAGATCTGTTTTGATTAATAGTAATTTTAGTGTAAATGCTATTATATACTATTAGAATAGTATACTATTGTGTTTCTTTTTAGTTATAAATCAAGATGAAGTTTCCTATGTACACTGCCACTGGACTACACTACATGCACAACAAATCTGTTGCAATAACAGTGACTATGTTTACATATGCACAAATAATATCATTATTTTCAATGGACCTCACAGTAATGTTTACATGAAGCAAGCCTATTCACCCTTGTTTACATGTAATCTGTTGTCTTTTGATTACTTGCATAGAATTGCTATTCCTTAACAATTTTCTAAGATTATTTTTTACTTCAATGCACAGAACAAATGATGAACTCAGAAGGGTATTGCCTAATGTTTTAGTATATTTGGTTCAGAGCAAAATACCTTTTATGGATGTGTCCTATGGTTGTTTGGCATCCTAAAACCAATGCTAATGCCAATGCTGCTGCCAATTAAGATGCCTATACAATTGCTTGAGTTATCTCAAAATATGATGGCAGTGATTTTGAGTTCAAATAAAACTTTGAAGTATTACAGTCTTCACCAAAACATGCACACTATGGTCAAAATAGACAAAATGCTTCTCATTGAATATGTTAAGATTTATTGCAATTACAATCAGCGTATGACCATGTCACTAGGATTTCTATGGTTTTGAGTTTAATTTCTTTAGACAGTACAGAGACCACATCCTATTGGCAAGAGGTGATGTGGTAGATATTAACATACTAACATATCCATAAGGCATCCACAATCCAATGAGCCAATCTCTGGTGATTTGGAGATTCCCTTTCTCCTGACGCCCAGTGTAGACAAACTGCGGATCAATAATTCTGTCCTCATTACAGGGAAAAACCCGCTTCATTATTTATTTTCAATAAATTACTAAAAGCACATTTATTTGAATACTTGTCCCATTAATATTAGCACCTATCATCTATTTTTATTCTATTCTGTTCTTTTCATATTTAAATAACACATGCTGCACTAGACTAATTGGGACTTGTGATAGCATTTATGCATTGTTTGGCCATTTGTCATTTTGATGCCATTACAAATCTCCTAATTTGTAAGTTGCTTTGGATAAAAGCATCTGTTAAATGACAATTAAAATGTGTATGTTAATTGTCATTCTGAAATGCCTTGGCCAGTCTGTCATGAAAGTGGTTCAGAATTGAAATGGACCTCTCAAAAATGGACCACCCACTCGAGAAATCCATTAATATAGCAGAACCAACAAAAAAACATCAAGTAAATTGAAAATGCTAAACAAAAACTGGATGCACACTGAGTTAAATCTGTGACATCAAAGAAACAGGACATCAGACATCAAAATGTCTGCATCATCCTGTCTAAACAAAAATCACTTTAATAAAATGTGCAATTCTAAAGGTCAGCGGAGTCCAAGTAAAGGGATGCATGTGATTGGACAAAGTGATGGTGTGTTACTGGAGCAGTACAAGGAGAGCATTAAGTGTAATGGCAATGACAATGAAGAGCAATGGGTTCAAACACAAAAATCCAGAGAAATGCGGAAGTGAATCTTAATACTGATGTTAATTGTAATGAAGTATCAAAATAAAGCAAAGCAATAAGCACAATAAGGCAACAAAAATCCTTGTTGCTTATTTAGGTCATAAGATGGCGCTAGTAGGCAAGAAAGCGCTGCCATGTAACGGAAAGGACAGAAATACAGGATTGTATTAGAAATCAGAATGACGCACCAGCAATATTTGAACGAGCTGCTTGTCAAAGGCAAGATATTGTACAAAGACTGTATGAAATTAGAAACACATCTGAAAGATTTTGATGACCTGTTTGTTACATTAGTAGATGTTGATACAAAGAATGCAACAGATGGGTGCCATTGCAAAGCAAACTGAGCCAAATGAGTGGGTCAACAGCATGATGGCTGTGGTCACACCAAAGAAATTTGCATTTGAATAGACTCCAGAGATCTATATAGACAATATAATGGAAACACAGTCCAATGGTCACAGTGGAAAAGGTGGTTTCAAGAATGCCAGATGCAAAATAGACATAAATCAGTGTTTTTGGCAAATTAAGTTGGATGATGAGAGTTCAATCTACAATATATAATAATCTGTCTCCGCATTTTAAGTATATCAAAATTCAAAGATCAATCTCAACTAGGTGTTGTTGTTGTTAAAATCATTGATGACCTGTTGTTGTGGAAAGACAATTGAGGAACATAATCAAAAACTGATAAAGCGATTCGTTTGGGAATGACAAACAAATCTGAATGACATAAAAACATAAGGCATATTTATATAGTTATTTAGAGACAACCAGGGAAATAACCTTGTTGAATTATTATTCTTTTGCTTTTATAATGTACAATTTATTATTGAAGTAAATTACCATAAAACATACATTATGTACATATAGTATAAACCAACTCAACAAATTGAATATATTTTAAGTTAACAAGCAAAATCTTCAGGACAAAAACCCTGACAATCTAATAAAGACATTGTTAGTGCTAAACCACTATTTACACAGTCACATTGTTTACTGTACTTAACAATAGCTCTTGTTGCAAAGAGGACTGATTGTTCCCTATTATTCAGAAAGATTAAAAATAAACTAAAATAAAATGCATGTGGGCCTACGCATTGGTTTTGCCTTGTATCCAAGAAGAACAATATAAAATGTTTTTTTCACAATACTGTCCCTTGCAGCTCTGTCACCAGTTTGGTCCATGGGCATTAGCTGCAAGTCATCATTGTGCTACACCTCCACCATAGGGGTCTTGTAATTTTTCTTATGGTGGTCTCATGGTAGTATAGATCGTACATTACAGGCAAATACCTATGATACCTTTAGTTGTCCAAATGATAATAATTCTATAGGATTCCATCTCTGTGGGAAGAACATGGATAAACTGGAAGTGGGCCAGAACATAGATAAACTACCTCTTGGAATTATGGGATTGTTAGCAGTTCTGATAACCTATATGACAAGAATGCACAGGGCAAGTCTAACCCGGCTCAGCATCAGCTGCGGCAGCAGTGCAGCTCATTTAAACCTGATCTCATGCTCCAGTGATCACAACATAACCCTTTATGAAGTTATAAAGGGTTGCCAAGTCATAGTGCTCAAGTACAAGTCAAGTCACAGATCATTGCTGCCCATGTATGTCACAAATTTGTGTCTTAAGTTAGAATCAAATCCAAGCTATCAGTCCTCACAATAATATATGGCTGTATGAAATTTCTTTAAAATGTGTATGAAAAAGAAATTGCAATTCACAGTGACAACAAACCATTCTAGGGCATTTTAAAATATATATATTAGGCACCAAAAAGGCTACAAAGAATGTTTTTATGTCTACACACATACAATCTCAAGGTGACATGCAAACCTAGGAAAGAGTAAATTCTAAGAAAAGTAAATTCTTATCTTTAACAACAGAATGAAGGTCTTTTGGAAGAGGTTGCAGAATAAACTGGGTTTACATTCCAACTCCCTATTTCCAAGAAAACCAAAAGCTTTCAAATGGACTAAAGCAGGAGACACAGTGATTCAAGCATTAAAGGATGTGGTAGAAAATGGGTGGTCAAGACAAAACTCATTACTACCCAAATCAATACAAACCTATTGGACATTCAGAGAGGAAGTTTGCTATGTTGATGATCTGTTATTCAAAGCAAATAAGCTCAGTCTTCCACAACAGCTCAGACAAAAAACAATCAACAAAATATCATGCGTGGGAATGGCAAAGAAGAGAATTCAGCCCAGTTATGAGAATACAGCCCAGTTATGTCTGCTCAGATTGAAGAGACAGTCTTCACAAGTGCAGCCCATAATAAAATCAAGAACAGCAACTCAACTAAAGAGAGTCACTGCTTCTACATGCAATACCAGGACAACCAAAGGGGAAAATTGACACTTTTTTTTAATTTACCATAATTGGTCTGCATTTTCTTTGTGTGTGGATTATTTTTCAAAATATCTGGAAATAAAAAAGCTCACAGACATGACAATCCAAGGAGTTACAAAGATAAAGTCCCCATTTGCCAAGCATGGATGTAGTCGTAACACCAGTCAGTCTGTCTGTTTTGGTTTCTTCCATGTATTCCCTTATTTGGATTTCCTGTGTCTGTTAATTGTTATGTGTTTGTGATTAGTGTTCTCTTATAAGTTGTTTTCTTTGTCTTATTCTTGTTCTGGTATTAACATTATGTTTGTTCTCTGTGAGTTCCTGCCTGTCCATGCCCGATTTATCTGTTCTGTGGCTTATATCTATTAAAATACTTTCTGATTGGATTCTACATTGTTTCGCTTGTTCCTTGACGCCCCAACACAGCAGTGGTAGTGTTGGACAATAAACCCCAAAACACCAGTGCTTTGTGACATTCAGTCCAAGGTATGATAAATACACAATGTAACCACAGTGAACAGTATATTACAGTATATTATTTTCTGCAATACACAATTTGAAAAAATAGGCTTGAAGGAATAGGGTCTCCTGCATGTCTGCTTACTCTGTAAACACTAGTAAGCTGAGAATACTCAAATCATTCAGAGAAAAGTGATTCTCTCAGCTCAATTAAGTGGGGAAATTGACAACTTGGTGTGAATGTCACATTTAGGTAAAAAATTTTTAACCTAAAGTTTTTTTGGTTTGGTAAATTTAGTCATTACCTTGTTAATTTGTTAATAGCTCTTTCTCTAAAGTCTTATTCTCTGATTGGTTTTAGCTGTGTCTAAACCGTTTAGAAACAGAAGGACTGACCTTGAATTGAATTATATACATTGCATTAATATTAAATATCCTGTCAATCAGAGAGAAAGTTCCCTCTGGGACCACATCTCATTTTTAGATCTGGACCCTTTGCTCATTCTTGTGTCTTTTATTATGCCAGTCCTAAACAGCGGTCCAAGGCATGTCCCTGAGAGTGTCCTTGAGGAAGTTTTACAGCATCTTTTGAGTGGGTCCGGTGTTGCTTTAGTTTCTGATTGTTTTGACATAAGAGGTCCTGGTATCCTGCAAGTTATAACAAAAGCATTTATGTAATAATTACTCATAAAATAACAAAAAGAAAATGGTTGGATTTGTGATGTCACACAGTAGATTCATTTTTTATATGACCTCACCAAGAACAAAATAGCAACACCTACTTTTACATCATCATGTTTGGCTTCAGTCACAGGGAAGCAGAAACAGTCCTCACCTTATATGACAACATCCTGTTCATTTGGGATGAATCCATTATGACATCATAAAACCACGCCATGACCCCTTTAGAGGCAAAATGTATGTTGTATCATTACCTAACAATGTGGTTCAGTAAGTCCTTATCACTACAATTGTCTGCACCCCTTATGTTTCGTAGTGGCCTGTCTACTGGTGCCACTGTGAGGGAAAAACAGGAAACTTAGCACAGCCAAAGTTTAAAGCCAAAGATGTCTCAGGACAAAAATGTCAAAATTAAACTACTAGTTTTTAGTGTGTTTACTATGCTGTAAATGTTCATTTGGCCGCACTAATTGTCTTAAAATGTCACTTTAAAGGATTGTTAGGCTGCAATAACTAGTTAAACTGAAACCAGGGACACATCCCATAAGAACAGATGTACTGGCTCCACACTAAGTCTGTCATTTCCCCAATGTCCTGTAGTCAGTGGATCTGGACTTTAGATCAGATGGTGGGGGAATGGGATGGGATGACCCCTGAGACAGAATAGTGGCAATATGATAGACTTCCTATTATCTACTTACATACCTCCATCTTATTCTAGTTCCGGCATGATCACAGCAGTGTGGTGTTAGCTGTAATTTACAATATGCCTTTGTCGCTATCTCTAAAACATTCCTCAGTGCCTGACATCTGTCACAAAATTAGACCCAACAGCCCTAAAACGATACTATTTTCAATACTATTTTTCTGTGGCGTTCAGATATTTTACGGTATAATTTTTTCAGTTTTCTGTGTTTTGTTTCTCATTATATTAGTACATTATATTTATTAGCTTTGAAGTAATTATTATTAGCTTTGAAGTAATGCAACTCTATATACATAAAATGGAATTTAATAGTATAATAATTTTGGCTTTGAGAGTCATTTTCTGGCCCCATGCATGTTTACAAAGTGCCTATGCACTATGCACATCTCTTTACCCTGTAAGGTCAAATAGAAATAAAATGTGCATAAGTATTTGGATGGTTGGCTGAGGACGCACTCAAAAGTCACAAGCGCAGTCTGATTGAACAGTTGAAGTGCTCTGGAAAATCATGTGATGTTCCAGTTCAACCAACTCCTTGGGAATAGAGATGAATTCTATCTTAGTGCAAGTATGATGTCCTCCAAAACATAACATCAGATCTTAGGGTAGCACCTCTCCTGTCAGACTCTGTCATATGAAGTTATTAAAGGTTATTAAAGGCCAATGTTGCACAACCTGCTAAGATAGCAGTTCATACAGCTCACATAAGCATCAAAGTGACTCAGAGCTGACAGAATGCACTGAGGCCCTAGCTCAAATTATAATTGAAGCTCTGTTTAAAGTCCTTATTTTTAGTAATGGAAAACAAAATACTGACTTAATATTAAGATGGGATTCTTTTATTTCTGACCACACCCAAAGAGAGTGCAGCATTAAAGATTAGCATTAAAGCCTGCTGACAGAGTCAAACAAGCCCACCAACATGTCATTACATTTACACTTACTCATTCGGCATGCTTTTATCCAAAGTGACTTACAGTGAATTCTCAAGGTATACATTTTACTTGTACAAGTAGTTGTATTCCCTGGAATCGAACCCATATCGTTTACACTGCTAATGCGATGTTCTACCAGTTGGGGTACAGGGAACACCTGTTTAATGTTCTGATCCTGAGATATGGCTTTTTTATTTTATTACATTGAACTCATTACATTGGTTGCTAGGATACAGTAAATGGTTGCTGGGGTGTTAACAGGATGAAACTAATGGGGGATGTATGTCTTAATCTGAAGAGTCAACTCCCATGTCTCTATGATGTTCTGGTGCTGAAATAGAGCTAATTCAGGTTGGTTGCTATGGTGCTCTAAATGGTTGCTAGGGCATGACTAAACAGTTTCCATGGTAATAATTGCAGTCTGAGTCAAAAGAGACCCCTTTTTTCCTACAATGTCCTCTTTCCCTCTCACCTTTTTCATTGGAAGTCAATGGTGTGGTTGCTAGGGTTCTGGTTGCTAGGGTGTGGCTATGTGCAAACTGATATTATAGCAATATGAGCCCACCCACAGATCTCTGTGACATTCTGATTCAGAGCTATGATGTCACAAAGATCAGCCCTAAGTCTAAGAGAGTTTTTACACTCTTATTTTTACACTCTTAATACACTGTTATTATCACACATTACATTATAGCACTTTGCTATTATTATTGATTAACACATGTTTTTTTAATAATACAAGAGGCATGTTCCAGCAAATTGCATCGTTTTGTTGTGTTTATACTTTTATTTGTTTTTGTTGTGGGTGTAAGCTAAATTATGTATTACCATCAGAACTTCACAGCACCATTTAAAGACCCTCTGTTCATGGATGCATGTCAGGTAACTGAATGGTTAGACCACCTGGACTAACTGTTGTGTAAGTGCCACCAGAATAGGAGCAGACAAGCGGCTGTCCTTGTCAGACTCAGGAAAAGATGCATCCAGCCTTTCTACCCAGTTTACTTTCAAATGTGCAGAGTTTGGAAAACAAACTTTGTGAGTTGAGAGTATGCATCTAATTCCAATGGAAGATTTGCAAATGCAGCATAATCTGTCACACTATAGGAAAATCTGACAATTGTTGCAATTGTTTGTGCAATCCTAGACTTATAGACCTAGAATTGTAAGAAGGGGAAAAACTGGACCAAAACTAAGCTGATTTGTCTGAATTGTGTGGCAGCCGTATGTCACTCTATTTAGAGGGCAGGTTGTAATATTAGCAGGTTTATCTCCAGAACCTTTTAAAACCACATGGGTATTGTGGTTTTATATTAGGCGCTCTGGCCAGTTTAGGCTGATAGACCAACTCTTTGTATGTTACAGCAGGCTCTCCAAATAGCAGTGTATTTAGCTAATAGCAATGTGTTGCTAAGTGTGTGACGTCAGCACCACTGCTTATGTTTGACCCTAGCTTCATATGTGTGTTTTGAGTGAATAGCTGCTGATATTATTTTACATTATGTGTAGTTTTGTACAAAACCACTTGATAAGCAGCTGGGCTGCTGTGTTTACATACCTAAAGCCACTTCAGCACAGTTATATGCTACCTCAGGCGAGAGAGTCAGCACACTTGAATGTTATTTTACATTGCTTGCGCTGTTTTCAATAAGGTTTTAGTATTTGACTAAAAAATAGTTTTCTTTGTCTTATTTAAAAATAAAACAATAATGTAGCGGAAGCCCTCTTTAATGTTCAGCTCTTTAGATGGTTTTATCTTTCCTCATGTTCTTCTCCACTCCTTTTCCTCCCATTTTTTCATCTCCTCCACCATGTTTTAATCTAGTTCCAGCACCATGTTATAGGCTATTACTCCCAAAATACAGCACAGAAAATGATTACGTTGCATATACATTTTGCAACCTGTAGCTCAGTGTTTCTGTAGCTCAACTGGTAGAGCATTGCACTAGCAGTGCAAAGGTTATGGGTTTGATCCCAGGGTACACAAGTACTGATAAAAAAAGAATGCATACCTTGAATTCACTGTAATGTTGCTTTGGGTAAAAGTGTCTGCCAAATGAATGTATTGCAACATAACTTTATCAATTTTTATATCCTTAACCTTATTCAAATCTGACAACTATTCCCCATATGGGCTACAAAACATCTCATCACAAGTGTTCCAGATACGTCACACTACATCACTGAAGCATTGAATTACTCAAGGTGCTGTATACCCAGCCCTGTCCTGAACACTCTGTAAAAACTACCAGGCTGTTCTGCTCTGCTTCACAATAAAAGAAACTAACACCATACTTTTATGTTTTTCATCTCTCTAACCCCTGAGAAGGCAGGGCTCAGTAATTATTCTGGGGCCACAGTTGTTGTTTTTTCCCTTTGGAGTTGAAGTTGAGGCTAAGTGGTCTTGGGTTTTGACTCTGCCTTGTGCTTACTGCATAAAAATAGCTTTAATTATTTGCTTACATTTACATAGATTAAACATTGACACTAAATTATTCACATTCTATTCCATCTGTGAGAAAGCAAAAATGTCACCCACTTCCTGTGCTAAGTTTGCAAAGTCCTATGGTCTTTAGAATATAATCAACCAACATAATCACTAATGTTAAAATCTAATGACCTTTGACCTTTTTGGGCTTATTGTTCATCTAGTGCTGCATTCTCTGAATAAGCATTAATTACATATGTAAGTCATTTACATGTGAAAACTCTTATACTGCATATCTTGTCCTTGTTTTCAATTTCTCCTTTTCTGCTATGTGCTATTAACCCTCCATGGCATGGTGTTGCATGTGGCAACAAACCACTTTTTAGATTTCACACTGTCCCTTTAAATTCCTTTATACATTTATATATACATTTATTTATATATACATACACACACACACAATACTATATATACTGTATATGTATTTAGAAAGGATTGAAAGTATCACTTTTAAACACGTAAAAATTTAAATGGTCTCTGCCCATTAACATAAACATTACATTTTTATATAAATATATATATTTAATTTATACACTAAAACCTTTTTTTGGTTTGTTGCCTTCAAGCTATAACGATACTGAAACACCAAGATTTTCTGAACCAAGATTGCTGGTTAGTGAGACTTATGTATAGTGAGGCTTACAGGGCTACTTTATGTTCACCTGATATGTGCCTCTGACCCCGGGTCCCACTTTAAAAGCATTTTGCTGTCACATAATTCTTTCCTCACAAGCTGGTTCAGATCTCGATGGCCACCCAATCCGTGGTCAGTGGGAGGGATCTCATCTCTTCTGGCTGGTAAACTGCCTGGAAATGAGAGCAGTGTTTTTGGCTCTAAAGCTCTTCCTCCCACACCTCAATGTCCTAGTCCATACAGACACCACAGTGGTCTCGTACATAAATCATCAGGGAGGGATGCGTTCACGCCCCCATTCAGGCTGGCGCATCTTTCCTTTTGGCAGAAACCTGGCTGTTCTTAATCAGAGCAATGTACATCCCAGGGCTTGAAAATCTGGGAGCAGATATCTTGTCGAGGCAGGGGCTGAGGCCTGGGTAATGGAGGCTCCATTCACGAGTAGTGGACTCCATTTAACAGAGGCATGGTGGGGTAGAAGTGGATTTGTTCACCCAAGGAGGCTAAACTGTTCCCTCTGTTTCAGCCTCACTCATCCATTGACGTTGTTTCATCTTTGGGCATTAGATTCCATTCTACCAGGGGAGAATGGTAGCATCATCTAAGACTCTGTATCACACTATCTGGGGCATTATTGTTCCCCAGAACATGCTAAATGTGTTCAGGCATGAGATCAAGGGCGCTTCCTATAGCATCAATGTTAGGGACCGGGTTCCTCAGGGAACTGGGTTACATGTAACATATTATTGTATTGTTTGTTATGAGATGTAAATTAAGAAAAAAACATGTAAAGGGAAACTAGTTGTGTAGTTGTTTTATGAATAAAGAGTTTAAAATATAAAAGGGATAAAATTAATATAAAGGCAAACACGTGTGAATCGTGTGGTCAGTGAGAGGATAGTGTCAGACTGACTACTAAAACAGTATAAACTTCTAAGACTATGCCACATTAACTCAATTAACATTGATAGGTATGATATTAAGATAGATATGCTGTTTAAGTTTACATGGATAAGGCAAATAGAAAGAAAAAAATATCATGAAATGCCTAAACATTATATGATAACGAATGGGAGACAAAGAAGAGTCTTTGGGACTGTAATTAAATTATCATGCTAGGGGCAATGTTTACAAATTACAAAACACTAAGTTACATCCAAATGAGTATGTGTGTTTACATGCATTGGATAGGTTATTGAGAGAGAGAGGGAGAGAGAGAGAGATGTGTGTTTATGTGGGTTATTGTTTGAATCTGTGCTTCTGTTTTTGACAAAGCACAGGTCATGGTTGAAAACCACCTCACATATTGTGAAGGGGTTCGATAAGAACCCAGTGACCCTTCTAAATATCCCACTGCCCGACTTTGGTGAAAGAATATCAGAAATTCAATGTCCACCTCTGTTTAATATATCAATACAATACCAGCAACTGCTTTATGACAGAATAATTGCACGCAAAACATCAAGTGTTTTGCTAAGTAGCACACATACTCATCTGAATGTTGGTTTATAAGTTGTGAAACTCTTGGGTGAAATATTTTTTCCATCTAAAAAAACTTCATAACATAAAGGGTTAAAAGCATTCTGTTTCCCCTCATCATTAAATTACCTTTGGGGAACAGTACTGCTGGGCATGACTGGAAGAAGGCTAAGTTAATAATCAGGCCTCTGTTTAGCTTCTGCACACCACAACATGTCTTTCATCTACTTCCTTCAGTCCTATAAAAGGAGAGAGCCGCTTGAGACATGAATGCTTTATCTGCTAAATCACATGTGAACACTCACTTCAGTCCCCAGCAATATTGCAGCACTGGTCGTACGTCTATTACTGTTCATTGAACAGTTCATTAAACATTGTAGTGATTTTTTTAAGTACCACAGCAGATCAGAGCATTGCAACTTCAGAAATTGGATGTGTTGTAATTATGTTCCATGTTTACTGATTCCGCGGGTTTGCTAATTTCCACAGCAACCATGAGAGCATTCCCCAAAGATAAACATAAATGTCTCATCACCATGACAATGTAGTCACAATAACAACAAGAATGGCAAATATTGGATAGTTTATCTAATTAGGGAAGAAGGCTCCAGCAGGATCTCATTAGTGTAGCGGTGAAAAGGTCCAGAGCACCAACTGAAAAACTCAAGGATTTCTCTACTAAGACAGACAAAACCTTTTTAACCTAAACTTAAACTTTTATATCAATTTGATTGTGAATTTGAGGAATTTCAATTAAATTTAAGTAATCTCCTGTTTAGCCTTTTAGCAGTATTTCATTTTATGAAAAGTTTACTTGGTTACTAAAGAGACTCATGTCAATTAAAAGCATGCGTAACATGATCCTGATATAAATTACAGGTTTTTACATGATTATATATTTAAATTGTGCAAATTTTTTAACCAATGCATAATTCAGTCAAGTTACTACTTTAAAAATGTTATTTTGTCCTAGCAGGAAAAAGAAGTTTGCCATTATATTCCAGAAATACCTAACATGTCCACTGATGCCATTTTTACATCAGAATGCTCAAACCTAGCCAACAATATAGAGAATATAGAGTATAGTATATAATAGTACTATTATATACTATACTCTATATTGTTGGCTAGGCTTGAGCATTCTGTTGTTCTGTTGAGCATTCTGAGCATTCTTTAATTTATATCAAGATCACTTATTTTATCTAATTTACAGTTTGCATGTTGGAAAAAATGTCCCATACAAATGTGGAATAAAGGTTCATTCTACATTTGTAGGGGGGGACATTTTTTCCAATATGCAAACTGTAAATTAGATAAAATAAGTTCTGAATACATTAGAACAATAGCTTGCAGTAGTAAAAGATATTAACAACAATAATTAGAACAATAGATAACAGAAGTACACTGAGATAATTTACCAGCATAACTGCATTGGAAATGTTCCAACAAATTAGATGAGGGACAAATAATTTAATTACCCAATAGATCCATTAAGAAATAAATGTGATTTAAAATATAGATACTGTCATATCAGGTACATTACAAAATGCATGTATATAAACAAACGTTGAACAACAGTTATATGGCTATTTACTTAAAAGCATTCTTATCATCTGAAACCCACATCTGTGCATGTACAAAGGGGCAATGTGCATCAGTCAGTGACACATGGTAACATTGTATCCAAGCCCTATTCAAGTTCTACATTTTCCTGACTATAGATGCATGTGCAAATGTTTCATGTGCTTTGGATCATGTCTAGGCCCTTAAAAATGTGATTCATTTTGAGTTAAAGCTGAAGAAATATAGCTGCAAGCACTGATGATGGGCTCGTGTGACCATGTGACATCACCACATGGAAACAATGCACAAGTGGGCACTTGCATTTTATTCAATAAATTATAGTTGACTATTTAAAGTGCATTTTAAGTGGAAATTCCTGCTGGAAGTTATAACTGTGACTCACAATAGCAACCTCTATGTCATCACTATGTCATCATTCTCGACAACCAAGCAAATAGCTCAAGTCTGAATGCCAAGTCTGTCCTACATTAAAACTCCCAACTTTATACATCTAAATGTGGTTATACAGTTTGACACAATACCATTGCAACAATATTTAAGGATATCACAAATCATTTTAAGAAATTTAAACCAGCTATGGCTCTGCATTGTTCTGACTAAGTCTGAAGTGACATGGCTAAATGTAAGTTGATTTTTTTGACATGCCAGTTCTTGCAGGGACTGACAATTCTGTAGCAAACATTCATATGAACATATCACTTAGTGCACACAGCAGGTATAAGCCACTTCCTGTTTTCGTATTTTCCCATTTATTGCTTTACCATGGCAACTGAGTTTGAGATTTCACAAATCTCATTGCAGTTTAGCATATTCAATGTCATGTCAAGTTTTGTGACAGTGTCATTAAAAGGAGTATTTGAAAATTCAGAGTCTGAAATTCATAAAAAAACATACAATCCAAAATAGCCAACTTCGTGTTGGGCGGAGCTTATAAATATAATTTTAAAGTTGAAAGTTTATAATTTTAAAATTTAAAGTTTATAAATATAATAATTAAAGTTGTCCCGTTTTACCCTTAATGGTGTGTGTGATGTTAAGAGCTTCAAATAATAATACACCTGAATGTAGTTTTAAAGTTTGACATGACAACAATATTTGAGATATCAGAAATTTTTCTAGGACTTTATATCCATTTTTCTACCTTATTATGACCAAGTCTGAAGTGACTAAATGTAAGAGAACTATTTTAAAGCCAGTTGGTGGCGCTATGATCATGACTCACAGTAGTCATATCAATATGACTTTTATGTAAATTGCTAAATGAAATTTGTACATGCAATTTTTAGAAAATCCCAAACTGTAGACGTCTGATTTGGGTGGAGGGGTGTCAGTGTGAAAGTTGTTTTTGTTGACAAGACTGATACCAAGTGTTGTACAGGTGCCAGCCTTTGACTGGCCCTAATAGCCTACGACTCTGACATGTGTGCTCAGGACCTTGTAATAAAATAAAAACAGTAATTAGTAGAAATAGAGGCCGATATAGTCATGGCATCTACTGGTGTGTTACTTTACTACCTCCACCCTCATCGTAATACTTGTGGCTTGGTGATTGTTATTTGGGGTCAGGATGTGGTCTGGTTACATGTTCAAGGTTCCTATTACTCCCTTCTGTGACCAGGTGGTAAGCATTGCAAGCATTACCCACAGGAAAGGAAGGTCCTGTCTGTGCTGTGTCAACCGCATGCTTTATATATTTACCTGGAATGTACAGAGTCATAGACACTCTAACCAGCTGTTTGTCTGATTTGGATATTAGCAAAAGGGAAAGACTGTTTCCAAAGTTTAGTCCATTGGATTGTGGATGCCATTTGCATGCATGGCTTACCAGGCGACTGCAGAGCCCACTGGGGATCAGGAAGCACTCCACAAGGTGCAGACTCACTAGTAGACACAAGTAGAGTGATTCACAATTTACATGGAGCTACTATTAAAAAAGGAAGGGATCACATGTGACAAGTTTACAAACAGAATTTTATAGTATGAACTGTTTGTTCTGGTTATTTGGTTGCATTTTAAACCAGAACATGATATTTTAAACCTGTCTAAATTGCTCCAAAGGTGATAAAGCACAAAAACCAGCCTGTTGAAAATTCAGAACCAATTTATAGATTTTCATATCTCTCTGGTACAGATTATATGCAAATTATTTTAATATACTGATGTGTATGTGGCCAATAGACACTTACAGGTCTATACACAAATACAAAGTATTTACAGAGTAAGAATCTAAATATTTGTTTATTTAAAAAATTAAGCTAAAGATTACATTTAAACAAAGAACAGTCCTTATAGAAAATATTCACATATGCACATGTTTATTAATAGCTTAAGTCAGTGGCAAAGATTAGACATTGCCCAAGAATCTAGTCATTCTCTGTTTATCTCTTGACACTTGGTCAAGGTATGATCATTTTTGCTGTATTTCTTCCTGTCCAATAATATTACAAGGGAGAAGTTTATAATCTTACACATTAGAGTGTGTTGTAGGAAATGTGATACAGAGACCTGTGTGTGAATCAACACACTGCTGTCACCACACCTGGTGCTGACACCTAGCTACAGATTCCAAAGCTCAGACATCACCATGGAAACACAACAGATAAGGGGAGAGCCTATGACTATATTTGTTAGTGTGAGATATATTTGAAAGCCAATGGTAAAAATATAATGGACATGTACCTGAGATATTTTGCATGCTGTATATTATGTTTTTTTGCACTTTTACACCTGCTCTGTGCACAGTGCAACATTTCAGTTGAATAACTAGATGATTTAGCCAAACATATCAAATGGTAATGCTTTTGGTGTGGTGGTGGGGAGATTTTGTGACTAAATTATGATGCAACAATTAAAATTCAGAGCATGCCTTATGCAAAATACTTGCCTGTGTAGGAAATAATACACACAATTCCAATTGTATCCAATTGTTTATTTGTCTGGGAGGCTGGTTCACCGCACACATCCAATCTCACTTAGCATGCCTGGGTGATTGTTTGAGGGGGAGGAAGTAGATGGGTAAAGAAGAAACAGACAAAAATAGTGGGAGGCGGATGTCAGCACAGATTAGCGTAATGATGGCAAATAAGCCTTGGGAATCTAATGACTATATACTCTGCAACAGAAAACAGGGTGGTTGTGCCATGACTCAAGATGGAAGGCCTCCCTGACAGCTTTGGGCAGGGTGAGACTCATGGTGCCACGGTCTGATTCTGCACTGGATTATATAATCACAAACCACATGGTGGGTATTCCCAATTATATATATCATCCTATCCCAACTGTTCCCAATTATAATCTTAAACAATTAATACGATGAAACTGATTCTTAGAAGTTAATAGCTAATATATTATTCTAAAATTTGTTTAAAATTTTATATTCAAAATGTTTAAGAATTTAAGAAATAAATTTTCTAAGATAAATTTAAGAAATACATATTTCTTTCCCGTTTTAGGCCTGAATGGGGGTGTTTTACAGTAGCAAAAATATGCAGACACCCACAATGACATAAAAATTACTGACAGGATTAAGATAGAAATAGTACCACATGTTAAGACACGTTAAAACAGGGAATGTAGTACCTTACATGTGTGTTAAATACTTGAAATTGCACTGCAGTGTTTCTCGCATTTGAGTGTGTATTTTCAATACACAACCGAAAATCAAATCTGTTTTTTTTAAATAAAAATTATATGTCTTTCAATTTTTTATTTTCTAGTAAAATCTGTCTAATTAATGACAAAACCTATATGGAAGGATCTTTAAACATTAAATAAAAGGTTGCAGATCTGACAAAACATTGCTAAGCCATGTTTGAGTTTTTATCCCTCAAAGGTGAATGATAAAAACATTCTGTTTCCTGTCCTTTTTTTGCTTTCTTTAATTACTGTCAAATGCAAAAGAGATGCTGATTTGCTCTTTGCAGATTTGCTCCTTGCAGCTTCATTAAATAAGATGGCCCTTCTATTCAAATTAGGAGTCAAGTGTTATTATTTGCACAATTACACTGGGGAAGCTGAGCATTAAAATGCTTGTGACAGGGCTCAGACTTATAGACACTCAGACAGACATTCACAATACCATGACAAAACACAACCATGGGTGGCTGCACTGCGATGTTAAAGTGACCATGGTAAAATAAGCTCTATTAAACAATTAATTTAAACGATAAAGCTTTTACCTAACAAACCAACAGAGGCTTATCTGACCAGTGTTCAGTTAGCGTGCTCACAGACTTGTATCTCCACTTAATCTTCCTGGGGGCTTGACGTGCGTTCTCGCAGTATCATCAGCAATGCTAAAGGAGTGCTAAGAGGTCTGTGAGTAATGAGAATTTAATCCCAGCTGGGAGATCTGTGAATGTGAAGATGTCAGCCATTGAACATAGCCTGGCTGTGAGTATAAATATTCACAAACCCCTTTTCTTCCTGTCATTAGGTATCTTAACATTCAGAAATCTTTCAACAATACAATTAGTATCTAATCTTCTAAACTGATTTAAATATTTTTTATTGATGTACAATTTAAGAAATCTGTATAATTATAATATCTAAACACCTGTAAAACATTTTTTAAAGTTAATAATAAAAGCTAAAAAATTAAAGCAATTTTTAGCTATAACCTCAATATAGAGTGGTGTTTGTGCTTATTAGTTTGTTGTAGGTATGTGTGAATCGAGGTTTTACCTCTTATATGTTAAAATATACAAAAATAAATTTGTACTTCAAAACAGGACAAATAAATCATTGAGTGCAATATATAATAAGTGAGTTTATTTTACAAATAATATGTGCAGCCTGCATGCGTGCATGAACAAGTCTTGCATAAAAATTTATGTTAAAACATTAAACTCAGACTGTTAAGTCCAATTAACCATATCCTGAAACCTGGAGTTCCTGGAGTTCTTGAGTTCAATCATGCAAATGCAAAAATGTTAGTGTTCACCAGGTAGATGTAGCTGATGCAAAACTGACGTTTCTGTGTCAAGATCTCAAAGTGTAGATGTTTAGGAACACTCCTCCGAAGGGTAATTCAAAACACCCATGTCATGTGACTAAATAAACCTGTGGCACTTTGCACAAGTGTTAACAGCTGGCATACCTGTCAAATCGGTGTATGATTGACAGGGTTGGGACAAACCACACAATTGCAAGTTTCAACCTAATTCCCACAAAGTTTAAAAGTGAACACAAGCATGAGTGAGTACAGCTCACTATATACCATTTATGTTACATTTACAGGGGCTTTTGTTTAGTTCTCTATCTAAACAATGTCACTAAGCTTGGGGCAGAAGAGTGAAAAGATTACTTCAGAAATGCATCAAAAGCATTACAGTGAACTACATTCTTATACTACATACATTTATTCATTTGAAATGACACTTTTATCCAAAGCAACTTACAGTGAATTTAAGGTATACATTTTTTTATCAACACTTGAATTCCCTGAGATCAAACCCACAACCTTTGCGCTGCTAACACAATGCTCTACCAGTTGAGCTAAAGGAAGAGAGTACTGCATGCTCCTTATCTGGAATAGAACACTGAACTCCTCCAAACATTCCATCCAGACTGAAAACCAGGTCACATGTTAAATCTTCAGTTAGCAAATCTTCATCCTCATATTGCTCTGCTAAGTCTAATACAAGTCAAGCTGCAGCTAAGGCATGTGCAATGGCAGAGGCGGCAAAGTATTTGACAGCAAGCCAGAGAATTACATACCCTGGAAACAGCATTCATAAATATCCTTGAAGGTCTAAATGTAAGAGGCATGAAAATCTCGATTTGCATACCAAGTGGCTAGAAGGTGTGTCACTCCAACATGCTCTGATAAAAGAGCAACACATGAACCAGAAGCAGATTTTTGTTGAGAAACTCACAGTCTTCAGTAAGCATGGATTGTTAAACGAAGATTATATAAGATACAATTTTTGCTTCATTATCCACCTTTTTCATATTTTGTTGAGTTTGTTAATGATCGTACTAAAATAATGCAGATCCCACTTTCTCTTTTCAATCTTCCAATATTTTACAAAATAAAAAAAAAACAATTAAGCTGTCAGAACCTCATATCTCTTCCAGAGGTTCAGTCGAACACATCTTTGTTTAGTGTTCCTGGTTGGCTGCAGTTTAACTGGTAGAGAAGTGTGTTAGCATTGATGTACTGTGCAGAGCTTAATAGATCCTAGGGTCCAACGTCTGCCTACATAAAATCTCAACTGTTTCAACAACTCTACTATTATGAGTGCCTTCCTGAATGATGATCTTGACATGAGGAATCTCGACATCTTGACATTCTATTGAATGAGGAACTATTTTGCGGGGCCATGGTTTTGGACTAAACTCACCAGCCAGTTGGATGGCTGGTGATTTTAATCCAAATCTTCAGATTGTCAGGCTGGACATCTTTGGTTTCTGGCTATTTACAGTCAGAAAAATGCAAGGATGTCATGATATAACTAAAAGGTAGGCACTCAAATTTACTTGGTTGACCAAGCCATCCACCTAGAAGTGATTGAATGTATGAGTGTCTTGTGTTTTATCAGTTTCCTGCTCCATCCAAGTTGCAGTGGTGCTGTGTTAAGTATTTAGCCAATGTCTTTCTGGGAATATGGAAAAATCAATACTTCAGTGGACTTCAAGGACATGGCAAGTGGCAAACGGCTAAGCCTACCTTACAAAGCAGAGATGTAGAAGAAAACAAATGATTGGCCAGTTGGGCTAATAACTGAAACCTACCAAAGTAAGAACACTGCTAAGACTGGTCACAAATGTTGTTCTTTTGGTTTAAAAGTATACAAATGAAGTTAGTAACCCAACACAGCCCCACTTCTACAGGGTACTAAATGACATGCATACCTATGTTTGGTATTAAATGACACACAAAAAGTATCAACTACAACCACAATAGCATGGACTTGGCTGCATTGTAGTAACAATGTTTAAGAACAATTGTGGTCTGACGGTTGTTCAAACAACCTATAATTGATTCATAACTTTTCTGCTACATGCTTGAAGTACTTGGCCTGTTACAATGCACTGTGCAAGCTGGCCAATCAAAGCCCCTGTGGAGGATGGACTTTACAGAAAATGACGTGGTTTAGAAGGGCTGAGCTTGGAGGAGCTATAATCAGAGCTAGAATTAAAGGGGGGGGGGGATAATGCTGGGCAACACTGCCACACTCAATAAAAATAATCTTTTCAATGTTAAGCAGATATTTTGTCCCAACCAAGCGACTATGTTTTGGAAACGGTTTCTATTTGTGCAATGTTGCCACTGATAGATTATGTGCTGATTGATTTGCGGTTATTAGGAACTGTATATATTGTTAATTTTGGAATTGTATGAAACTGCTGTTATCTATACGAGTAGATCACACTGTGATATACCCTGTTTCAATTAAACCACTGGCTACAATGTTATACAGTATGTGAAAAATATGTTTTGAACCTTAAACCACATTAACATAATCTTTTACACCCAAAACACAAACAACAAGGTATACATTATATGATTTAACAATGGCATCATATAACGCATTTAAAAGCTGAGCTGAAATTCACGGCATTCTTACATGAGTGTAGTCCAGATATGTGTAAGGGCTGTGTGGAGAACTGTGATGACTGCATCTTCTGTCGACCTATTAGCTTCATATAAAAACTTGTGTTGATTAAACCCAGCAGGGAATGCAGATTTAATGTGAGAGAGTTTTGGTAATGTTTTGGTAATGATGAAGATAGAGCACAAGGGTGATAGTCACTTCACTTGTTTTCTTTGGTACTGAGATGATGGTACCTCACTTGAGGCAGACAGGAACTGCAGGCTGTATTACCAAGAAGTTATAATTGGTGGTAATACCTCTGCTAATTGGTTTGTGCAGGGTTTGAGGACCTTTCCAGTGACTCCATCTGGATCAGCTGCTATCATAACTATATGCTAAATATAGTT
>JBAJNP010006285.1:0-26012 GCA_036877545.1 Yasuhikotakia modesta | reverse complement strand
CACACACACACACACACACACACACACAAAGTGGTCTTTGTGAGGGACCTTAGGCTGCTTTCCCAAACATGTCCAGTATGAGGAGACACATTCCTCTTGGGTGGGCTTAGGCAGAGACACTGTATATTTGGGAGGGTTGAGGGAGAGGAATAACCAGCCCACAGTTGGACTGATAAAGAATAAGTGGAGTGTTGTAAGTGTGAATGAGAGAGCGCGATTGCCAGCTTGATTTGTTGGCAGCTGGAGCCCCCACAGGTTTAGCCTATGTGACCTCATGTCCTTAATGTCCACACACTTCCTGTCACGGTTCTCCATGGTGATTGGTGCCTTGCTGTTTTCAAAACGTGCTCATTTATGATTTACCCAAGCTGGTGTACAAATGGAAGTTTTCATATTGTGTTTGTTTCTGCTTCTCAGATCTGACCAACCCGCTAAGTCTCAAGGAACGTTCTCTGCTTGATAGTGTGAGTTGAGTTTGTTTCTGAATGTGTCTGAATTGATTCTTGGAATCAGGACCTTGATAATGAATCGCTTAGCCTAGCATATGTGCTCTCTTGTGCTTATGGGTTGCTTCAGCTTGCTTAATGGACAGATACTCAAGTGTTTTATTCTCTTTTGGTTCTTGAAAATGGCGCTCAAGCATGTTTTTGTCATCTTGTTTTTCAGGTCTTTGAAGAACAGCTTGTTCTGTGTCTTGATGAAGAGGAAGAAGATCTGAACACAGTTAACTCAGGTACACATACATCCATCCTTTTGCTTGCATGTTTGTTTAGCTGATGTGCATTTATCTGTTGCTATTTATAACACTAAGGCTTGCAGTCATAATGTAGTTCCTAACACCATTTTCTGTCATCCTTTTGATCTTTAGAACTACATGGGTGTGTATTTTACAATTACATTTATGCATTTATGCATTAGACAATCCTGAGAATTTGATTCCTGAGAATCAAATCCGCAACCGTTGAAACACATGTGTACAGAAACACATGTATTTAACTTTTGTATCTTTACAAAGTTTATGTAAACAGCTTTGCGTGTAATAACACTTTGTAGTGTTGAGCTGTTGGGATGCAGATAACTTGCCAAAGGTTAGCTGGGTTTTCCCCGTACTAGCTGGAATAATATTATCTTCCTCATAATTATAACATTCATCCAACTTCTTCCTTGAGTGGACCAACCAAGTTGCTACACACTGGAAAATTGTTGTTCAGTTTGTAAGCATGGGTGCTTTTGTGTCATCAGATGTCAAGTGGTGATTTTTACAGCTTAGTTTCAGCTAATTCATTTTAGCACTATACTGTACAGTACAATAATGTAATACATTTATATCAGGCTTGTTTCAAAAGTATAAGGCAAATTCTGCTTTCATGACAGGACCCCTCGAATGAACTATGAGGGCCTTGTGAACAAACCTCAATTATCATGTAAATGGAGTATTATTTTGTGTGTGGGGGGGTTTGAGTATGTGCGAGTGCATTTAATTTAATGTGTAGATGTTATTAGATTTTTGTCATTTTGACTTGATTCTTGATTGGCTTGATTCTTTTTAACCAGTCAGATTATTTATATCAGTATAGTTGCACAAGTTAGCAGTGTAGGACAGATTCTTTTACATGAGAAAACAATGTTAATTCAGAACTCATTTTAATAAAACTCTCAGCGCAACTGAAACATTGCATTACATTGTATTACCACAAAACAGCCAGCACTGGCAACTACATTTTTCATATATTTGCTATTGTTGTTTTGGAAATGCTGTCCTATGTTGGTGCAGTACTCTGTTTAAAACTTTAGTTCTTTATCTGGGGACAGAGAGATTTATAGTGTAGTAAGGGAGACAGACAATGCTGCCTTTTTCTTATAAAAAGGATTGGCACTTCAAGTTAACCTTTCCCTGTTTTACACACACACACACACACACACACACACACACACACACACACACACACACACACACACACCAACACACACGTATTGACACATTGACCGTTTCAAATGTAAAGTGGCAGGAATGTTAACAAGTTTAAATATTTTTAACCCGCACAAAGGCTGACATTTAACATGATGCTTTAACATTTAGTCTATTCCAGAATGTGTTCGACATTCTAATACAACTCTCACTCATTTCTACCTGATTTGGTGGTATCTAGGCAGTGTTCATCCTCACATAGACCAGCTTATGCTCTCACAGGAACATGAGGTTTGCCTTCTGAATGAGTCACTCAGCGGACCTTCAAAGGAAAGCTTTCAGAAATACTATTCATGTACAGTAGTATGTTCACAAGGAAAATGTCTCTCTCCAGTCCACCCTGTCTATTTATTAAAGCTGTGCAACCAAAATACTCCAAAATGACTAATTCATTACTTATTTTAAATGCAAAAAGTTTAGCCAGTCAAAACAGAGGTCATTTACAGTCATTCAAGTACAGCAGCACAAACATCTAAGGGCTGAGTTCCAGTATGAACTGTGAGTTTGCACTGTTGTGACTTTAAGGAACTTAACATCAGCTTGATCAAGGCAGATTGTCCATAATGAATGTACTATAGGTCACTTTTTTTAAAACACTGATCAAAAAGAGAACAAGAACATTGCCTCTTTACAGCTAACATTTTATTCGTTTATTCATTCATTTTATGCTCAAACTCATAAACTCATTTACGCTCATTTTTATGCAACCTCGTTCCTCATTTTTGCTTTTTGCAACTGTAACTCCCCATTTCTTAACACACACACAAAAACACACACAGATGGTAAGCCACTAAAAACTCCGGAGACAGCAGAGGGAGGAGAGAGTCGGGGTTGGAGCCCAGAATTTGTAAGAGACTAAAACAGTCACACTCCACAGAAAAGAGCAGGTTGCCTGGATGCGGACACTATTGGAGGTCTCTGACTGGACAACGTTGCTGTCAAGGAAGTGAAGCAATAAGAACATGGATAGGAGGATAAAAGGAAATTTGTGGCTGATATAACTAGTGGAATTTTTTGTTTACTCACACAAAAAGAGGATCATTCTGTGCGTCTTCACAGGACAGATTCTTTAAGAAGTTAGGTACACAACTAAAAACATTGAAACATTTACAGAAATGCTGTCCTGTGCTTTATCAAATGGAATTCCTTGTTGCCTTTTGAGACCTTTGGTTGACTGAGCGAGTCTGCTGTTTGGATTACTGGAGCCCATGTTACCGCTGAAGGACTGACACACACACACACATACTGTGTGGTTCTCTAGCAGGGACTGGAAGACCACCACATGCAGAGAGTAATCCATCTCAGCTCAAGCGCACACACACCTGGCTGTTATCCTGCTTTTTAAGTTCCGCTCTGGCTGGCTGACATGGTCTGTCTGAGATATTAGCATGCTAATATACTAAGTTATTAAGGAGAGGTTTTTTTAGTTTGAGGTTGTAAGGGGTTGAGTTTGTGTAGAGCTGTTGAGTTTGTATAGAATTATTAATATCATGAACGTGTGAAATTGTTGTAAAGTTGTTGCAGTTTGCCTTATTATTGTTTATAAGTAACTGAGGGGAGGTGTGTGTCTTTCCGCATCTCAGGACCTCATGGAGTTTTATTAGTGTGTATGTGGTTAATGATTCCTAAACCTTGGCTGAACTTCCAGATTCCTACGGACATCTTAGTTAAAAATCCCTGTCGTGGTCTCCCATGTCTAAAGTGATCCTGACTCTGTCTGCAACGACAAAAAAAATAACAGTATAGAGTATCAAGGCCAAGCCCACCTTCTCATATACACACACACACACACACTCACACACACGCAGACCCATCTGTGCGATCTCCTGAAGACTTATCTGTGGAATCTGTTTTTTTTGGAAAGTTGTCCTGCTTTCATTTAACTCCTCATTTGCATTAATGTTGCACGTTTTTTGAAACTTCAAACATGGACTCTGACTCAGACTCTCCGTTTAACTATTCGTGGCCATCATTTCCAAAGATGAGAATCCGGAGACGGACATCAAAGCCAGGTAATGAGTGTGAGAGAACTAGCCTTTCTCCTCATCTGCCTAAATGATGCTGTAACAAAGACACAAAGACAGTCTGTGTGTCTGTATCAAGCTCATATGATGTAGCTCCAATGTTTTTTCCTCAGTGATTGGATTGATTTTGTTTTAAGAATATATAATCTTGAGTTTGTTGTGTGGGGCAATATATTGTTACAGTCAGCAGTGAGTCAGGGCTTAAAATGCTGGTAGTAATTTGTAATGTGAGTTTCCAGCCGGGTTTACAGTGAGAGTTTTTTATATGGTAATGAAACATTACAATGATCGTTCCAACTGTGCTGGTCTGAACATTTCTCACCTCAAAAATTGTTATGATGTCATGTTTCCCCATTTGTAATTTGCTTTGGACAAAAGCATGTTATAAATGTAATGTAAATGGTGTTATGCGATACCACTGTCTGTCATCATGTGATTGTGTTTAATGCAGATTTACCCACTGATATTAAGGAGTTTAGCATGTGTTTGTGATTCTGTGTGTGAATGTGAGGAGAGGAGTGAAACTGAATTGATGTCAGATTTAGATTTTTCCATTGTTGTTGGAAGCCCTTCACACACATCCCTTACGACAGTGTATGGGGTGCCCCTCTGAGTTACTGGCATCTCAGTTTCATTTTAATGTACGTATTCCTCATATGCCAAGACACTCATTCAGTGCCAACAAAGACAGACCTTTCATTTGAAATGGAATCCTGTTGTGTTTGTTTTACTGAATGCCTGTGAAATTTAAGGAATATATTTGTTGTTTGAATGAATAGGCATTGAACTATAGTATTTAACATACAACTAGTCAGAAATGTATGTGATGTAGTCATAGTCACATACATTGTAACACATAGTCAAGATTTCATTACACACTGTACCTTTCATTGGCATAGATCCTGTTCTTGTGTGTGTGCCCAGATGAGCAAACAGAAGAAGAGAGTAAAATTAGTAATAGTATAGAAATATAAGGGAAGAAATACTGGTTCTCACCAAAATATAAATAATAAGCAGGAAATTTATAGATGCATCAAAAATACAATTTTTCCATTGCAAGAATAGTTTGTGGTTTGCTGTTATTGAAGCTTAGCAGCCCTGGTTCACACTGTAATTTCATACAGTTAGAAATAATAAGAATAATTAAGAGGTAATAATGTTTAAGGAATTATAGTATATAGGTTTGGAATGACTTGAAGATGAGTCAAATGACAGAAAAATGTATTTATAAAACAAAAGCTCTTCAAAACAACATTGAATGGCCATAAAGAGCATATTGTAGAGCTGTTTTCTGTTTTACTGCTTTCCTCTGCCTTCTTGGCATTCAAAGATTGCCCAAACACACACAAGCAGTCAATCTTTCCAGGGACCGAGAACAAAGCAGACAACCACATATGAAGTGACAGCTGTTTTTTACATCATGCTAACACTTACAGTTTGTTTTTGTTTCAGTTAGGTACATTAATGGCACATTTCATTTGTTATTTAAAATAATTTTATTGTACAAATCTAAATATCACTAGTTCTACTGCTTATTGACACACACACTTATTTGACAATGTTTATGTTTTGACAGAGAAGTGTTCCTCTCCGGGTTCCTGCTCTCCGTTTCAGCTTCATTCCTCAGATTCAGCTGCTGTCAGACTCACAGCGATGCTGAGAAACTCCACTAAGGTCAGACGTGACAGTCAGCACCGCTTCTGCACCTCAGCTCGCTCTGTACGTCAGATCTTCAGCTGTTACATTTATAACCTTAATCCTGCCTCCTCCCTTTCACCTTTTATTTTGCTCTTTTATCTTTTGATTGATATTATTAAAAGTCTTAGGGATCGTCTTTATTTGGTCTGGCCTCTGTCGCGTTATATCTTGAACGTCCAACTACAGTTCATCTGCTGTTAGTGTTACACAGATCTTAAATTTGACATTATTGAGAAAATGGAGCTACGAAGTTCTTGGACCCAGCGACCCAGGAATTGAGTTACATTAAAACATTATATTGTTTATCTTATATTCTGATAAAGGATGATGACGTCAGTATGAAGTTCACAGTTCCTGGTGTCACAGAGGACAGTTCGGGGACAGATAGTGGGGTGTGGCAAATGTCTGGGGTCTTGCCGCCAGGGGCAATAGACACGCCCGCAAAAGATGAAGAAGAGTGGAAGGAAGGGCATCTCGCCTCTCACTCTTTTTCCCCACCACTGCCTCCTTTCTCCCCCAGCTCGCCAGCAGGACTGATGCTGGATCGACTCCTGAAGGCCACCCGCCCTGCTGAACTGACCTATAACAGATCACCTGCAGAATCATGTGACCTAAGGTAAGCATGCTGATATTGATGTGTCTGTTTTGCGAATGTGCTAGCATGTCAGTCAGCCTTTGGGGTTGTATGTGTTTAGACAAGCATTTGTTTAGTCATTATTTAGTTATATTCTAAACTATATTCAACAATTAAACAGTCCAACATCCAAATTTTTTATCATTATTTATTGATAGTCTTCCCCACTTTCCAATTTCAATCAATGTTATTAATTTCTAATGATTCTGTGTTTTGTTAAGTACAAAACACAGAACATTCTGTTGACAGTCTGGAAACTTAGACAAGCAAACAAAAACAAACTCAGGGTATCCTGACAAGGTACCTGGGACCTATTTGGTGCATTCAGATGCCCTATAAAGCAGGTAATTAAACAGTTCTCTGCTTCCCAGTTGTAATGTGTCAGCAGACTGGAATTGTAGGTCAATTTAAAAACGTTTTCATGATTTGAAACGTTTTGCACAAAGTATTGCCATGAGATATGTGGGGAACTGGCAGTGCCAGTGTGTTCCACCAAAGGAGTTGAATATTTAAATGATGGTCGTCTTATTCGTGGTGATTGTTAAGAATTTTTAGAAGTCCACTCCTCTCTCTAAGCCCGAGTTTGGTGGCCTTGGAAATGGACAGTGAAAAGGATGATGATGATGACATTTTAATGAAGAAGCCCCTTCCTCAGTTAGCTTCTGAAGTCAAAAACAGCGAGGAGGAGCATGTCAGTTTCAACCTTACCTCTACCCGTTCTCACTCCACCTCTTCTACCTCAAACCCGGCCCCTGCAAAGGTATCACACACACTTTAAACATAATATGTTTTTTATCCTATTGTACATTCAAAATAGTAAAACAAACAATTATCACAGATTTGATTTATGCATTATGAGGTAAAGGTTTCTTAGGTAAAATGAGGTAAAATTTATTATCTCTCTTCTCAGGATATAGAGCAAGGCATTCGTCTTCGTTCATATTCATATACCTCCCCCAAAATCAGCCTGCTGCCTCCACGATTCAGTCGGGATGCCCACCCTCCGCCCACCGACCTGAACCAGGGTCAGATTCTCTCTCTTACCTCTCACTTTACCTGCATGGATCCGTCCCAGCCCGGCTTAATCAAGAGTTTAAGTATATTTTACCAACAGGATATGATAATGCCAGTTAATTACAAATGAATCACAAATTAAGTTATACTGTCTGAGATGTTTGCTTTACCTCACAATTCTGATTCTAAATCATGATTCTAGAAGTAACATCTTTTTCTTGGCACATAGGGGTGACAGAAAGGATTAGTTTTGTAACTTGTTTAGGGACTTTGCTATTGTACAATAATCTTAGTGTAACAGTTCTTTATGAATTATCTATTGTTTTAAGGGTGTAAATACAAAATATTATTCATGTTTACATGATATTTTTAACCATGATCTGAATTTGACATCTATTCCATTGATTTTCTGAGAATGATTTTCTCCCAGTAATAACGTTTGTTATTAATAACATTTCTTCAGAGGCAATTGCTGCCTCTGAATTTAAAAGCAATTTCATTTTCTCCATTTACCAGTATCATTATTCCTGTTCTGTTCTTTTCCATTCTATTCATCTAACACCAAATAATTTAACAAACCTGTTTTTTAGTCTTAAGAATTGATCACCCTTTGTTTCTAAAAGCATGTCTGGAAGCCACTAACAAAACTGTAGTCAAAGACACACTACTAACAATTATCTGAGAGTTATCTGAAAACTTTTCTTCATGTGAGTATGTGTAGAGTAGTGCTGGGCTGTAGTGAGTGTCATGTCCGCTGTGTCCTGTAGATGGCGCCCTCTCCAGCAGCAGTGGCAGCAGATCTCTCCTACAGGCACTGTCTCTGTCTAAATCTCTGTCTCTGCTCAACCCTGTTAGTAAGTACAGCCGTGCCAACAGGCCCGCTCTCCTGCTCGCCCGCTTTCCTGCTCGCCCACCATCGCGCTACACAGTATTAACAACACAGCACACCGCCGCCTCTGTGTGTTCATTTGAGGGAAAATGTATTGTTGAGAAAAGGATATTGTCATGATTGGCATAACATTGTCATGATTTTGTGTCTGGATATATATATATGTGTGTGTGTGGTTGTGTGTATAGAATTAGTTGTGTACATGTTTGTGGTTGCTATATTTCCATGGCTTTGCTTCCATCGCTGTTTGTGAAAGTCTGTTTGCAGGGCATCTGCATTCACTCTCATGAGGTTTCAATATTATTTGATAAGATGTTATTGGAAAGTAATGGTGATGTCATCAGACTGTAGATGAATGCATTTACAGAGCCAATGAAGATTTTTTTAAAAAGCAACCAAGAAATGACCTTCACACAAAGAAATGTAAATAATAAAATCCGCAAAGACATTTTAATAATCTTTATATCAACATCATTTTTCTTTCCTCCACAGAACATCGTGCCAGCAGCACAACAGAGCAAGCGCAAGAAAAAAGGTAATGCAGACCTCCAAAAAAACTGTCATCTCCCTGATTCCTCCATCTGGCATTAACCAGAGAATTAAACAATGTTGAGCAGAATTCTCCTGACAGTTGCCAGGGTCCTTCCTGTTGAAATATGAAGGTCATGGATGTTAATGTTTAAAAAAATGGCTGCAATACTGTGGTTTTTAATGAAAAACAGCCATGTAACAATGTAAATAGACAAAAAAGATGTGTGTTTGTGTGCAGTTTTTACATTTAGTGATAAAGCACTTTTTATCTGCTGTAATGCATTTTCTTTTATCATCACATTTGCTGGCTCTATAAACTCATATCCATGTGGTTTTTTTATAATGTGTGTGTTTATCTCACAACTTTTTAACAACTAAGCAAAAGAAACAGCAAAATAGCTCCATCTAGGGACAGCTGTGTGTGACATCAGCGTGACTGTTTTTTGTGATTTGTTGTGTGTTTGTCAGAGAGAGATCTCTATAGACACTCAGAGTATTGTACTGTACCTCTATAGGGAGTTAAGGTTGGGTAGACGAGCCCTGTCGGCTGATGATGAGACCAGCACAGGGCTGGCCGACTCTCTCCAACACCTCACGCTGTCCGAATTCCTCAAAGAGTATGTCAATACAGCGCCCTTTGCCCTAAACACCAGTCGCAGCCTTGGCATGACCCTTTAAATAACAACTCAAATGCATTTCATGTGAAGGCCTCTAACTACAGTACCCAGAATGCATCATCACACGCTGGCATGATTGCTTTTTAACTTTTGTGTGTCAACATTAAAACACATGATAAGCTTCTATGTATGTGACCTAACCGTGTTTGTCTCGCAACTCACCCCCTTCCAAGCAAAGATTTGCAACCAGGAATGCAGAGAATGTTCAGCTGCTGTGACCTGGTCATGAAAGCTAGAGTGATAAATAATTAATAATTATTTCCCTCCAGCGAGGAAAGGATGGCATGACCCTGTTACAATTTACATTATTATAACCTTAAATGCCTGAGAAAAGCACTAACTGTACAGGCATGTGTTTGTGGTTTTGATGCCTAGCATTGATTAATAGAAATGGGTTTGTGTTGTTGCAGGATTGAGGAAGAAGAATGGGACAAATACATCATCCCATCAAAAACAGAATCGGAAAAACACAAAGTCAGTCGCACGTTTAGCTTTATTAAGAGCCGAATGTACAGCACACGCAACAAGAACAAGGTAAACACAACAGTGAGTGTAATACTAAGCATTATGACCTTTTGTTTATATATTTATGTTTATATATACACCAATATATACCAATACTACTTTGTTGTTGCCCACTGTGTCCTTTTAATACCAATCAAAACAGGACAATGAAAAATAGGACAGGGGTAGAGAGACCGTCTGTGTATCCTAAATTCAACCTGAAGCCTCTCCTGTTAATCATTAAACATACTTTTGGCTGTAACTCTTTCACCAGAAGCAAACATACTGGTGGCCTTTATTTACCACATAAGCATGACAGACTAACAACGCAAGCAGTAAAATTGAGTTTTATGCGCAGTCATGGAAATGGAAACCCTTATGATGTTGGCTGTCACTGATCTCATGGCGTTCCCTTGGTTCTTTAAGGCAAAAGGGAAGGAGAGAGAGACCAAAGACAAGCAGGGAAATGGACACCAGTTCTCGGCAGGATCTGTTTTGGGGTCGACACTTTGTGAGATCTGTGGAAAAACTGCTTCTGGGAAAGAGGTTCTCCACTGCACATGTGAGTCTGTTTTAATGAGGAACTAATATTTCAAGTTGAAATATTTAATATTTTAAATTTGAGTTAAAAATACATATTGTATTTTAATTACATGTGTAATTTGTATGTTTACTTGTCTCTTCCCTGTAGACTGTGCAGTGTGTGTCCATAAAGGCTGTAAAGACTCAACCACGCAATGCCAAAAGGTGGCCTGTGCTTGTTTTTGCACAAGTCTTACATATAACCTAACTTTAATAGTTAAACTCAAACACATGCAGTATGTCCAAGTACGGTCAGACCGTCAAAATAAATGTAGTGATGAGTCAATTCATGATTACATGATTACAGTACACAATGCTCTTCATTGTGCAGTGAAAACCAGATGATGTAATGTTAAGATTGATAATAATAATTATTATTATTCATTTTACAGAAACCTCATGATAAACATTCAGTGACAGCAGTAAAGAGCAAGACAGCCTCTCTTCCTCAGAGTGAGTTTTAGCCAGTTTATCAAACATATAAATAAAAATGATAAGAAAATTTAAAAAATTGCTTCAGTGAATAACTTTTTACCTTATTCCCATTCAAAGTAGTTTTTCAGACTGTTATAATTTATCTCACTTTCATTCTACCTCTCTTTTTTACAGTGCGTGACAGTTCCTCCTCATCCTCTCCAATGTCCTCCTCTACTTCTCTTCCTGTGATGACATCACAAGACTCCGCCCCTGTTCCTTGTCCTCTGTCTAGAAGTGTGCCTGCAGTAACTGACAGGTGTGACACCAATTCAGAATCTCAAAATGACATCAGAAGCCTCCAGAGTTTTTTCCTTGAAATGAATGAGATATTTTCTTTTTTATGGTGTTTACAATAAACATTTATGACGTTTATCCCTCAGGCTCAGCGAGAGCCCAGAAGCAGGAAGTGACTCCTCCTCCTCCTGGAGGAACCACTTTCAACCTGAGGATCTCCTCCAAGCCCTGGAGTCTTCAACATCCACCGATTCCTCCTTTATTGAAGGTACACAATTGCAGCTGTAAGAAAACACATTTCATTTAGCTTTATTTGTTGTGCT
Source organism: Yasuhikotakia modesta (assembly GCA_036877545.1). NCBI lineage: Eukaryota > Metazoa > Chordata > Actinopteri > Cypriniformes > Botiidae > Yasuhikotakia > Yasuhikotakia modesta. The sequence continues at coordinate 14,456 of JBAJNP010006285.1, read as the reverse complement.
GTTATTAAGCTAGTCTTCAGATTTTCTAAACACATCAGTGCTTGTAAGTTGAACAACTGTGCATTTACCTACACAGCTAAATGTAGGGTAGATACCTTGACAAAATTAGCTCATTTTTGTGTTTTGCCCTTCCTATAGACTCTGTAGACGCCCCTCTGCAGAATGAGCTTGTGATGAGCGCAGTGGATTTGGAGGCGGAGTCATGGAGTCTCGCAGTGGAACCTCAGTTCTGTAAAATGCAGGAAAAACGCATCATCAAGAGACAGGATGTGATTTACGGTAAGCTGAACTATATTCTAAATGTATTTTTTTAAATGTTTTGTGCATCTGTGTGTCTTTTGGCCAGTTGTGCTCTGTTCCTAATTCACTATTTAAAACGAGTTCTTGTGTTTGGGTCGTGATACAGAGTTCATGCAGACAGAACTCCATCACGTTCAGACGCTCATGATAATGGCGGAGGTCTTCAGGAGAGGTATGCGGGAGGAGGTGGGGCTGGATGCCGACACCATTGGGCGTATTTTCCCCCGTTTGGATGATTTACTCCTGCTGCACCGTGACTTCCTGTCAGGGATGAGGGAACGCCGGCAAAGCTGCACCCAGCTCAACAACAACAAGAATTACATCATCCATCGTGTGGGGGACATTTTTCTGCAACAGGTACGTAAACTGTAATTTCTGATTTATTTCTGATTACCAGTATAGCATGCAAATTTAAAGCATAATGCTACATAAAAAGTGGTAAAGGCCTGTATTAAAATTATTATAATGATCAATTAAATTGACATTAAATTACAATATATGTGTTTATTTATGCCCAGTTCTCCCAGGAGAATGCAGAAAAGATGAAACAGGTTTATGGCGAGTTCTGCAGTCACCATACAGAAGCTGTCAGTTTCTTCAAAGAGCTTCAGCAACAGAACAAGAGATTTCAGCTGTTCATTAAAGTGAGAATCAAACACTGTCTGGAAATTACTTCTGTACCAATTCTGTCTCTATGCATTCTCTCATGCATTTTGGCATCATAGGATAAGAAGTTAATCTATCTAAGCTTTTGTTTCAATAGCAACAAAGTAGCAACTCACTGGTAAAGAGGCGAGAGATCCCAGAATGCATTTTGTTAGTGACGCAGCGAATCACAAAGTACCCTGTTCTCCTGGAGAGAATACTGCAGTACACTGAGGGTATTTATCTTTCACTACAACACAAATACATTAAGAGTCTACAAAGCATCTATACAAAACGCATCTCTCTCTCTATCTCTCTCATTCAGAGGGTACAGAAGAGCATGCTGACCTGTCTCAAACACTGGTCCTGATCCGGGAGTTGATCTCTGCTGTGGACCAGAGTGTGAGTCAGTACGAGCAGAGCCAGAGGCTGAGCGAGGTGTTGGCCCGTATGGAGAACAAATGCTCCACCAAAATGAAGAGTGGTCACACCTTCCGCAAGCAGGACATCACCAGCGGCCGCGCTCTGCTGCACCAGGGCCCTCTGCTCTGGAAGACAGCCACAGGACGGTTAAAAGGTTGGTGCGCTCACACACCATGTTTCAGTAACTGAACGATCCAGTTAAGCACAGCATGAACAGTCACAACATATCATGACAGAATTGAAACAATTTTCTACAGATTTAAAACTGTTCTAACCCTCCATAAATAGTCAACACAGAAAGCTGCTAACTTCTTATTACTAATATTTACATATTAGTATCAATAATGTTTTGGCAACATTTCATTTTTGAAGATTTAATTAATACCTTATTACCTTAAAAATATCTTTATTTAATATTATAGTAATTTTTATATTACTACTTTATATAAATCAATTTTCTTAAATGGTTCTGATTTAAGTTTACAAATCTTAATTTCACAAAAGCAGTTTTTACTCCATCTGAGGATAAATTGGCATTTTGGCATTAAATGGCATTGAAGTTTCAGCAGTGGTGGTACGAAATGTCAATACAAATTCATATTTAATTTTCATCTAACCCAGTAGATAAAATATATAAAGATAAGCCGAGCTGGTATTCAGACTCGTGAGTGACATTTAAATTCATGAATTCACTGGTTCTTATCATCCACAGATGTGCTGGCTCTTCTGCTGTCAGACTCCCTGGTGTTCCTTCAGGAGAAAGATCAGAAGTACATCTTTGCTGCTGTGGTTGGTTCCTTTAATTGCTAGAAGTTTTAAACGTCATAGCTCTTATGTGGGTGTTTGTAAACGTGGTGTCCTGAAACTGCCTCTATCTCATCATGGTTCTGTCTCTCAGGACCAGAAGCCTCCAGTGATCTCCCTGCAGAAACTGATCGTGCGAGAGGTGGCCAACGAGGAGAGGGGCATGTTTCTGATCAGTGCCTCTTCAGCTGGGCCTGAGATGTATGAGGTGCACGCTGCCTCCAAAGATGAACGTAATGTCTGGATGAGACTCATCAGGGATGCTGTCGAAAAGTATGTGGGACTGTGTGTATATGTGGTACAATTTACACAAGTAGAACCTGTTGCTACAGTAACAACTTACCAGTCAAGCAATCCATCACTGCTGTCTGATGCTTGTGTCACATCAGTCTTCATTCTTCTATGTAAACACAGCAGTTGTGTAAACACAACTGTTGACAGTTGTAAGCTTGTGTATGACTTGTGTTATATTTCGTTTAAGTATTTGTCTTACGTTTGTTGTGTTAAGTTGTCCAGAAGAGGATGATGAAACCACAAGTGAGTCAGAAGAGGAAAGAAAAGTTGCTGAAGCCAAAGTTCAAAAGATCTACAGGCTGCAAGGTGAGGGAACTATTTCTTCTGATAATCACCACAGTGGGTTAGAGTAAGTCAAGCAGTAAGTAAAGGGTTCTGGCAGGCCAGTTTTCCTGTTAACACGTTCTCTGTTGCAGGGCATTCAAAAGTAGCCTGTTGCCTGCCAAATACATTTTTAGCAAACAACATTCCCTAAATTATTCAAGCTTCTATCTGAGGAAACCTGTTTGTCAACAATATAGTATTGTTTTGCAGGTTCCCTTGATGACATAAAACTCAAAACTCCTATTTTCTACTTAAACTTTCCAATTTTTTGTTAGCAACAGATGGCACGTTTCCTTAAGCTTGACAACCAATGACCTTCTTTCTCAGAGACGCTGTGCGGCCACGATCAGCTGATCTGCGCCAATCTGGAGGAGAAACTGCACATCTATGCCAAGCTGTCAGTGATGGCAGGCCAGCGTGAGGCAGGATCAGAACCCAGGCTGCTGGTTCGACCTAGCACTGAAGATATTCCTCAGGCTGCTGTGCTGCTCAATGCTGCCCTTAAAGAAGGTTAGAATCAGAGACCATACAGCACATACTGTACATACTATACTGCCTACACAAACGTACATGTTAAGTATGTTTATATGCAAACATATATATAAAATACTTAGTTTGTTTGCTTTATGTTTATAATTGACTATATTTATTACATTTTCTTAAAAACATCTGCAGTTGAAAACCTTCCGGGCTTGAAAACCTCTGGTGATTTGTTACTTGTTGGTGAGGTGGCATCTTTTAGTTTCTAAAGTTTAAACAGTATTACAATCAAAATGAAATTAAGTAATAGTGAATCCAGTTATTCAAACAGAAAATTACATGAAAAGGAATTTCAGGGTCTTGAGGGGATAACAGCAGCTGAGCACAGCTGAGCTTCCTTCAAAGTTTCTCCTCAATTTGACCATCAGTTCACACTTTCCTCTCTGATCACCAATAATGACATCCTAACAGCTAACAGTTCACCAGAAGTGCGTGAGCTGGATTATGAAAAACATGGAAGTCACTGAGCATGTAGTGCATGTCTCACACACAAATATAGACACACTCTGTAGTATAAACATGATAGACCCATGTTATAGGTAGCCAAGAATTAAAGTTAAGTTTGCACTCTGTGTATGGTGGAATTACATCATAATTGAAGCTAGAAAAATATCAACCAACCAGTACAAGCCATAACAGCTACAAAAACACTATACAAGTGAAATATTCTCCAAGTGTAAACAGGGTTATTAAATCGTTATAGAATTTTTGTGTGCATTTCCCATCTCATTTTATACAGTTTACAGTATATACAGTTGAGTTTGATAAGTTTGAGTTTATAATAAGTTTAATAGAGAAATTTGAAAAATTGAATAAAGGTGTTTTTGTGTGAGCAATCTTCACAATAATTAATATACAATTATTAATTATTTCTGTCTCTCTCTCTCTTTTTACTAGCGGAGAACCTGAGAGCAGCTCTCTCATCCCACTCTGCGTCTCTTCCTGTCCCGTCTGGCACAGAGGAGCAGATCCAAACTGAACCCTCCTCCTCTCTGACCTCTGACCTCCAGAACTCCCAGGCTGACACCTCACGGAGTGAGAAGGAGGAGTGGAGTGGGGAGGAAAGCCTGGAGACACACACTCTTAATCACAGCACAGGGTCTGAAGATAACAACATACACCTGAAGGTAACGTACTAAAGACCTGTACTGACACATCCATCATTTACACATTACCACAATATCTGTAACTGTGGAAATATAATTGTTAAGCATGATTATGAGGAGATATATATAAAAATGGGTAAGAAATATTTAAGTTTTCCAGTACTAGTGAGTTAAATGGCAGCCTTACTCAGAAGCCCATGTTCAGCATGAGAGGTACAGTCTGCAATCGCTACATGAATAATTAATATTTTTTTACAGGATCACATCTCATCCTTTATGTTACTATGTATTAATGAGCCTAAAATAAAGGGAATCCATTTACTGTCTCAGGGGCCCCATTTCATTAAAAATAAAAGCAAAGAGTTCATTCTCTGGGAGCTATTTTCTGCTGTGCTGTAGGTCAGGCTGATAAGGGTTCTGTGCTGCTGATGTGAGCCAAAGCTCATGAAAAGAGATGATCAATATTGTTTTATTTTATATTGAAAACAACATAAAAACATAACAGCTGCTTTTCTTTAGTTTTCTTTAGTTATCTGCATTTATTTTTTTCTGTATATAACACATAATTACATTACAGTATTGTAGTAAACGATTATATATGTGCTAATTTGTCCGTTTTACTGTGGTAATCTGTGGCAAATTTAACCTGTGCGCATTCAACAGCGAAACGTACAGATGCGTCCACCGGATGGCGCTGTAAACCTCATAATGATATAAACGGGACATACTTCTTACCGTAAGAGGGCAGACGTGTTTTGTGCCGCTTTTCGCACAAAACTTAAAGCAACATCCAATTGACAACACTAACAATATCGATACCCTGTTAAAAAAACTTTTTAGGCCAGGACTGTTTTAAACCTAAGAAACTGCCCAGCATAAAAAGTTGTATTTTAATGTGTTTCGTATATCAGCCATTATCCCCAGCAAATAGGAGTTACTGTGGTGGTTCCCTCATATTTTGGGAGGTCATGAATGAACGTGGCATAATGTAAAACAAATACAGCATATGCAATTTCATATAAAGTGCAGGAGGAAGATGTTTTGCTCGTGCTTAGGCTTGTTTGCTTTTTGTTGTTTATTGTCTGTTTGTTGGTTTTATGCAGGTGAATCAGAGCATTCAGAGTTTGACTCAGCTGCTGTACAGTCTACAGGTGAGCTCACCTCTGTCACACCATCACACATAACTGTGAGAATAATTACAGTGGACAGACCTATGTGGGCTTATGTCATACACACACGCAACATGACTCACTTGTAATGACTCTGTCCAAGCCTTAGGTTTCACATTGCCTAAACGTGCCCCGCCAACCACGCTGCCTAATGTCTTACATAATACACTGCAGTTTTGATGTAAATTAGAAGGTATTGTGATGCAGGTGTTGTAAGATGAAGATAAAATTGTCACACCTGCAGTTGGCTCTTTGTTTTCCTTTAGAGAGATGCTGTTAAAACACGTCATGTACAAGCTACTTTACATACCATGGTCAGAATGTTAGTGCTTTTGTTTGTTTAAAAGGAATCCTAAGTCACTACACATTCAGAAACAGTTCTGCATTTTTTGTATGAAGCTTATGTAAGTTGAGACATACCTGTGGCATTGAGACACACAGAAACAGAATGACTGTCTATTAACGTTACAGGGCAGATAATTTGAAAACCTAGCAACGGTTTAGCCAGGAATGTTAGCCGCAATACAGAGTAATAACCAATCAAGGAAAATAATTACTTTTACTGTGAACAGGCTGCGATCACCATTCAAGACAGTTGCTATGAAGTGCACAGGCTCCTCCTCCTTCTTTTATCAAGCCCATCCCCTCACCCCAATCCCCGCCCATTTCCCATCGTTCGCGGCAACCAGGGCCTGCAGGAGCAGGAGCGCCAAAGGGAAGTAGAGCGGCGTCGAGAGGAGCTGGCAGATGTGACCCGATTGCGGGGCGCCCTGGAGCGGGAACGCCAGCAGTGGGAGCGGGAGTGCCAGGCGCGGCAGGTACAGCAATGGGAGACAGAGGCGTCGTTGGAGGGGAGGGAACTCTTGTGCCATCTAGAGGAGCGGAGGCTACAGAGTGAGCGCCAGGACCTTCAAGAGCAGCTTCAGGAGTACCAGCAGAGCCTGGAGAGGCTGAAGGAAGGACAGAGGAATGTGGAGAGAGAGAAGGAAAAACTGGATGCTCAGCGCAGGCTGCTGGAGAGTTTGAAGTTTGAAGCCCAGCAGAATCTGGTCATTCCTCTAGATGGACAGCAGACACAGGTGAAGATCCGTGTGTGGGAATGTCTGTCACTCCTGTGAAAGCCCAGTGTTGTTCTGTGAAGATGTTTACTGGCTTAGTATAATTAGCATTGATAAAATATTTCCCCCTCTCATAAACATTACAGGCTTATAACAATAAAAGTGGATACTACAATAAAACGTTTACAGGATTACCACCATTACAGGATAACGAAACAGGATTACCACCATTTTTTATTATTATTGMTCGAATCTGCTCTCCTTACATAAACAATAAACAATGCAAGCCTTACAGTCCAGATTGCATATTTATAATACCATTATACCTTTTTCTTGCACTAAATTATACTCACACAGATCAAACCGAGATCATTTGCATATTTATTCTGATTTGTCAGTTTATTCATCACAGTAGACTTTAGGCTACCACGTTTCTGGCTTTCAGACACTGACTCATACTTGCATAGGCTACTGCACATAAAATAACATTTAAATCAAATCAATTTTATGCACATAATTAATATTTGGGCACTTAGCTGTTTTTTAAGATTATTTAGGATATTTTCTGAAGCAGGCTGAGTCTCTGACGGACCACCACTGATGCTTGTGTCTGTGTGTGTGTACTGTGACTGTGTATATGCATTACCTGTGAGGGATTGTGTGTTTCTTGTGCTGGGGTCTTTGTAGTTTCTGCATGTGTGTGTATATGTATTTTTATCTATATGTTTGTGTATGCTTGGAAAATTCCCAAAACCTTTAGCTGCAGGCTGCACAGCATGAGGCTGGAGACACAGCTGTCTTCTAAATGCTGAATTATCTCGTCTGCTCTTTCCTCATCTCTGCTTTACTCTATTGCCAAAACACCTAGCTGATGATGTCATAGGAAAGCTTTCCCTAATCCTCCCTCATCTGGCTTTGAAGATGGAACAAAACTGTCAGATATGAATTCAGGACAGAGAAGATATATTATTCTTTCTTCCTCTTATCACATGTATTTTCTTTTCTGGTCTTATTTTTCTTTCTTTTTCTTCTTTCGCTTCAGCAGTATTACACAAGTCAGAGTTTTGTATTGTTAAACTGAATATCAGAGCAGCCATGCTACCATTTACTACAACAGCGTGATTGTGAGTGAGACATTTATTTTACATAACATTTCATATAAATATATATTTTTTATTATATATTTTTTGTTATATAAATATATACTTTTATATAACATAAAAACAAGTTCATGTTGAGTCAATATAACCAGTTATTTTAATTGTTGCTTCTCTAATGAAAGTAGTTTAAAAGTAAGCAGTATCTTTGTGTGAGACTGAGCAACACCCTGTCTGAAACTATTCCAGTTCCTTTCTACAAATCAGCTCACAATCAGCTCTTGGAACTTAGAACAATTGATTGTTTGAGGCTCGGATGTTCTCGCTTCTTATTGGTTGTTTGTATTGTTTCAGTGTCTGTCTCTCTCCATGCTGTTTTTTGGGATGACTGAATTAAAGCCCATGTCTAGTCCTCCCAACATGCCTTAACAAATAAATAAGAGAGCTGCAGAACCCTAAACTCAACAGGGCTTTCTAAAGTCCAAAGCTAATGTCAAGCAGTCAGATGAGGTGTGGCAACCACAGAGGAGGAAAACATAACTTTCCTTGGCCTGTTATACACAGAGAGGATTCAGCTGCGGTCAAAAGTCTCGTCCGCACACACAAACACAGCCTCTGATTCATTACCTGGGATAATGAGAGCAAGTTCTGGCTCATCAGTCTTAGGCCATGTCAGACGGTCTTAGCCTCTGTCCTGACTGTGTGCTAATAAACAAGATAATGATTAATGATAATTGAAAAGCCCCTGCCAAGGCAAAATAATTAAAAACAACTCTGTGTACTCTGTGCTGCAGGTCAGGGAAGTGATGTTTCATTTAGTTTGAAAAGGATGGTTTAAAAATGACCAGAATCTGTGCAAGGGCAAGATGTAGGGCAATGGTGTCCATCTGGAGGCTGCTTGCTCTGTCGCATCTTAATGGCACAGAGATGCGAGGCTGGGGAGTTACTAACTACAAGTAAATGAACTGCATTTTTCAGAAGTGTTACCGTGTCTCACGGTCTCAAAACAGTTTTTCCTGTTTTGAAATAATAATCAAGCTACTTTGTGTAAGTAGTGAAATTCTGTTGGAGTTTGAAATTAAATTGTGAATTCCTTTTTCTAGTTTTAATCACTGCTTTAAAAGTCATATTTAAAAGACCCTCGTCTCCAGTATATTCTTCCATGTTGGAAGCTGCTTAAGTCTGTAGACTACAGACGCTAATTACTACAAGCTATAATTTAAAAGCAGCTTTCCCACATTCCAAAAACGTCTGGATAAATTCTGTTCATTTAGCTGTTTAGGTGCGTGCTGTACAGATTACCACATCACAGAGCTGTTTAAACCAACTCTTCTGCATTTAAATGTGTTATGATTACAGCCACTGTGATTATTTAAATTTGAGAGGTGAAATACATTTTCCAGTGGCTTTCTCATCATGATTCTGTGAATTCCCCTTTCAGAATGGCATTTATGAAATGACTAAAATAGCTGTTTTCAGTCTCTGTTCAGCATCTAAGCTTTGACCTTTTGAGAAATATACTCGTCTTCCTGTTAGTCTGTTCCACACACGAACCTCATGCAATAGATTTAGTCATTTTTGTTTGTGTTGTGTGCGGGGGCTGGTTAGTACAGAACAGTGGATTTGAGCTTGTTTGAAAAGGTTCAATGATTATGATTCATTGGCCTTTACTACATATATGTAACAGACTGAATGAAGAGAGAAGAGGTGGAGGTGATCTCTGATGGCAAAACATAACATTGTAGACTCTTCGGGAAAGTAAAGCTAAGTTATGTAAAGCTGTTATTCCTAAATGTGATTTTGAAATATTAGGCTCCATGCTTCGGAACAAAATGAATCTCATATGGTTATAAATGAAATGTTCTTTGAGTGTATAGCCAAAGAATAAATACAAATGAAGTAATGGAACGAAATAGTCTTTGAATGACAGCACCAGATGATGTCATGTGGAGGTAATTAAAAAATAATACAGCCCCTGAGCTTGAGTTTAAAACTTAATTAAATATCATGACTGACATGTTATTGATCTGTCAGTCTGCTCAATATTGTGGCCATGGAGGTTCTCGGAACAGCCTGTTATTATAAGGGTCCTTAAATGTACTACATAAGTCGTGTTGCGTTCAGTAGATGTTGTTTTGTTTTTAAACACAATGAGTTACACTACATGTCCCTTCCCCATCTTGCAGGATGCCGGCCACCTGGATGGTGAGGATGAGGATGGATCTGTTTATGTGAACGAGACAGCGTTTGTGTCTCCCTCTCTAAACAACAGCCTTCATCATCCACACCGTCGTCATCAGACCAGCCACCTGCACTCAGGATCTCAGAGATACTCAGACTCCAGTGCTCAGAACAGTCTCAATTCACTACTGGCACGATCCAATCACAGACGCAGCTCTGTTAGAGTCTCAGAGGAAAACTGGACTGGAACAGAAAGTCCAAACAATGGTAATGTTACCTCAGTTACCTCATGTGCTTAGTTAAACATCAATAGTTGTTCTGTTCTTAATGTTATGAGCATCTTACAGAAAACATGAAAGAAGAAACAAGTTGATGTCATTGTATCAACTTGTAGTCATTTCCTGTTCTTCAGTGAATCATTATGGTAACTTTTGTTGCAGCAGTGAGGGTCAATACGCTCTCTTTGTGTTGTTAATCTGTGTTTAATAGCGTGCACACACACACACCCACACACACACACACAGGTTCACACACATCTGCCTCAATAATCAATTGCACCTCTGTCTATTTGCTGTCAGGAGGACAGTGGCATGTGAATGAAGGGCCGCCAGCTACAGGAGACTGATTGTAACATTGATCTAAAAAATCGTTACCAAACTCATTTCACAGTGACCTGTCATCTTACAAAAGAGAGGCAAAGACACTTATTAATCAGATATTTTCATGTCAGAGTTGTCTGTTTAAAATTATGAATTGTCTATTCCAAAGAAACCCTTCTTCTGTGTTGAGATAAATACTGGTTGAATGCAGATGTGTGTATTAAAGTAAAATAGCAAGTCTTATTATTTTCTTGATTAACCTGTCTGTGCTGAAGGTTAAAGCCTGTCTGGGCATTAATTGTCTTTACCTTTCTCATTCCCCACAAACTCAGTGGAAAGAATTTGATGCTTATCTAGTTTAAATAGTCACTTTCCCTTTAAAGTCAATAGGGATTTATTAAACCTACGATAATGCCCACAATGCACATTTATCACACTGATATTATGTTCACCCAGAAGTTGCTAGCAGAGGAATACACTCAAGGCAGGTGGCATCACTGTGTGTAGATTATCTACCATTCATTGTATTGCACCAGCTGGGGCAACAAATGATAAAGGCTTTATTCAAATAGTCAGTGAGAACAAGACTTTTGTTTAAAGTGTTAAAGTCTGAGATAGACAGACAGACAGACAGAAAGTCAAGTGTTAGTTTTCATTGAGTTACTAACGGCTAACATAAAGTACACTGGTAAAAACAAACACACACTGGTATAAACAAATATACACAGATGTCCACTATGACAACAGTTCAAATAACAAAGCGATGTTGTTCTGCTGCTTTTTGTTGCTGGAAACTGCAAAAGATCTCTTTACGGTCTTCCTCAGAGTTAAAAATGTAATTTTCTATTGAAGCACAGAAATATGGACATTACCTGACTCTTAATTATTGATGGTCTTCGATTAAAGTGCTCGTCAAATGAACAGACAGAATTATAAAACACTGTTTTGTTCAATTATTCAGAGGTCAAAAGCACAGCCTAACATTAGACATTTTTAAACTTTAATTGCTCAAACAGCGATGAGTTAACTGTATTATCTAACATGCATAAACATCATTGTGGTGTGAATGAAAGTAATGAAACTGGGACATGCTGTTGGTCCCCATTGAGAAGCAGGTAATTCATTGTGAGGGTGATTAATGAATTTCATTCACAACATCATATGAATCTTAAACACTTTGGGAGTTCACACCTCTTTCACATACATACCAGAGAGGAAACGTTTTTCTTCACTTACTGTGTTTTCAAATACCGTTTTATTTTTATGTTATATTGCTTGATACAATACAGATAAATATGTTTGAAATTTAAGAATAAAATTAGAAGAAGTTTTATCATTTCTGTCCTCCAGAGGATTTTGAATTAGGACAACACACATTTATGCAATTGGAAGTTTGTAATCTTGTTATTGGATTTTATATTAAACTGGACAAAACCTTAAAAAAGTGGTTCCAGTCCTCTAGCATCTGATTAGTTAGATATGGCATCAATGGTGGCTGTATTGATTAAATAAATAACCCCATTCAATCATTTCTTTACAGATGTAGGTCAGCTCAGTCACGTCCCGGAATCGTGGTGCACAGGACTCACAGGGGCGGGGCTTTATCAAGGCAATGTCCTGCTCGTCAACCAGCCCTTTGTTACCATGGAGACAGAGAACAGAGATGCTGATGGAGAGGAGACTATTGTTTATCTCTGAAGTAAAAATTTAGTCAATTTTGCATCAGGATATATATTCTTGACTTTATATTTGAAGACTTGGACCAGAATGTAATCCAATTTTTCAGTTTGGATTTGTTTTTTAAATCTTCGAATACTTTGGCCTTCTGTGACATTCCCCAGACTTTATAGCACTTACTGTGGTCTGAGTGTGAGGTAGGGCTTGTCTGAGTGGCTGTATTTTGCTTTATAGCTTTATATATTTTGCTGGAGTCCACAATGTCAGAGTCAGGATAGGCAGTTTCAGCACACTTTAAGCCACTCCTGCCCACATTACTGTGCAATGTCATTTTTCTCAAACTGTCCTTGTCAGTTTACAGTTACTGGACCCCAAAATACTGGCCTTGTTTTCGGTAGACAAACAGTAACTTTCTGAAAACATTCACTACATGCTGACTGAAGGTTGTTAAGTGTGTGTGTCCTCATACATTTGGAAAGTGGTTTCATATGTTCATAAGGATACAAATATTTCATTTGTGTTATCCCTTATTCGTCCCTTATTCGTCTGAAATGACTGTCTATATACTATACTGTCTATATACTATATAGACAGTAATACATATAGTCATGTGCAAAGGTCTCATCAACACAATAGCATTCTCAAAATCTATCTTAACCCTTAAAGTGTATCTAAATTTATCTCTAAATATATTGCCATAGTGGCCTGAAGCCTTTTTCATGCATTTTGCAAGTTGTTGGTCATATTATACACACAAGTGCAGTTTCGTGGATCAAGACTATAATTATTTTATTGCTAAATCTAGCAAAACATAAATTCAGGCCTGTTTTCATTTTATGCCCACTTACAAGTTCCTGTTCACATTCAGGCTGTGAGTGTCATAAGAGAATTACTGCATTACTGCAGATCAGTACTGTGGGGTAACATTGCACTTGTGAACAACAATGAAAATTCAGTGTATATAGTTGCTTATTTTTTAATGGCTGTTGTATTGAAAACAGCTTTTTCACTGTGCATGAAGACACTTGCTTTATTTAATGTTGTGTTTCTTCCAAAGCATAGGTCTTATTTATTGCTAATACATGGTTTTTGTTTGTACATAGTATGTTTTGTATAATTGTTTGGTTGTTATATCTAAGGTTAAATGCAGTAAATATCTTCATACATTAACAAGGTTTTCTTGTTTGTTTGACAGAAAAAACAGACCTCAATTTGTCTTATAAGAATCATGATATCTGACAGTAATATACCATAGTATACACTATAGTATATAATATGGTATGTCTGCGTCACAGCTACAGCTGCTTAAAGTTGGTTGTCTGACTGCAATTAATGCAGATTATTATGCAATAATAATGAAGGTGAGATCATAATGAGAATTATCGGTGAACTGTACGAAAGTAAGGCCAAATGAACCCTGTTTCAGAATAAAAGCACTTGATTTTATTTTGAAACATAGACTCTATAAGACAGGTGGTTGTAGGGCAGGGGGTTGGAAATAACAGGGCTTAGCGAGGTAGTGAAATTATTGCATTTGTGAGATTTTATGAGGACATTTTTCCCATTTTCAATAATGTGCACTAATAAATCATTCACAAAAAAGAAGGACAGCGTATGACTAAATAAACTGAATAAAATTGGAATATGTTGACTTTAAAATCTGAAAAATCACTCATGATGATAGTAACACATTTAGCTATTATTACTGTTGTGTAATATATATAGTCATGTAGAAATGTATGGGTTGAATGACAGGTATAAAACAAAAATGTAAAGGCACTTTGTGTTAGATAACAAATGGGTTAAAGAATTTGATTGATAGACAAAAATAACACTTGAATAACAAAGGTATTCATAAAATGTGTTTTTCTCACAGCCTACTGATAGTTTAGAAAGAATGCATCTTGAAAATTCAATTGTGTTGTATTGCGGCAGCAGTTATGAGGGTTTAGCTGAGAGCAGATAAGTAACAGTGAATTGACTGATCATATTTCCAAACAGCAGCTCTAGAAGCACCTGTCATCTTTATAATCCACAGCAGTCTTTCAATAGTGTGTAAACTCAAAACACATTTATCAACGTAATGACACCCTTGCTGCTAGAAAGACAAAATGTTGTGCAAATGACTTCGTTATTATGCTTCTGTACAATAAAGTAGAAAAGTTTTACTTTTACTAAGTTTCCGAAGAAGAAAAACAACAAAACTCAAAATATCGCTGCATACAATTACGCTGGATAA
>JBAJNP010006284.1:6942-26016 GCA_036877545.1 Yasuhikotakia modesta | reverse complement strand
TTCATCAGTATACATGTGTTTCTGCCCAGAAGGAAATGTATTAAAAATACTGAACAGAAAATATAATGTAAGTATCACAAACACATGATGACTTATTTCTTAAGGAAAGTTTCGTACTAGGCGATGTCAACAAACATCAGCTGTTGATACTAAATGTATTTTAACAGGCCATATAAAAGTTAATGTGAAATAAACTGAGGATCACAGCTCATATTCTAGCCTATCTAGTCACATGTGTTTAAGACTAACAACAGAACCCGTTATAAGCAAACGTAACCAAACACTGCATTTATAACACCCTTTATAACCGCAGTGTGGCGCAAAGGTTCCCAAATTTTGTAACCCGCAAAGAAATGACCTACTTTCTAAACAACTCAAAGCCAGTGTATCCTAGTGCATTTCTGGTGCCAGGGGGTTCCTACCCCAACAAACCCTTTTGATAGATTTAATGTGGTTGAATAGTGTTAGGTTGTGTAATACATGACTGGATGTAATTGTAGTGGAGAACCATAACTTGCCAAACCCAGATGTTGTCTCTCATCCAGATCCCACCCACCCCAAACCCCCCACCAACCCCCAACACACAATGTAACTCTCTTTGCTCTGTGGTTCCTATTGTGTATCAGTTGATTGTCAGATTTTCCTCTTATACATCACAACATAATTTAAAGTGTCAAATGAATCGATGAAATGTTTAGCGTGGTGTAACTTTGGAGGTGGTCTAATTCCCTTTTTCTCATAGGTGTGCTGTCTATGACAAACTCTGTGCCGAACACAAACGGATCCCAGTTTTTCATCTGCACTATGAAAACATCATTGTATGCCAGCAGAAAATTTATTTAATTATTACTCATCCCAAGTGCCTTAACTGTTTTCGTTGGCTCGATGGCAGGGACGTTGTGTTGGGTCAGGTCACCGAGGGCACGGAGACTGTCTCTCTCATTCAGTCTTATGGCTTTAGAAGATGGAGGAACTTTAAAGAAGACTGTCATCACAGGCTGTGGAGAACTCAAGTGATTCTGGAGTTTCTTCAAACGTTTAAACTTTATCTGACTGAAACTGTTTTTGCGTGTATGTTATAGTGAATGAATTGTTTTTAATATCGCGCTAACTGTTCACCATTTTTATTCACCGTTGTGGGCATTCATGAAGGTGTTTTATGGCTACTGAGGAAATTATTTATGCGACATAATGTAGTAAATTATACTTTTTCAGGCTTTTAAAAAATTCTTAATATACGTTTTCTCATGCCCTCTGGCTTCTGACTGTTAAAAATAATTTTGAGGTTTATAAATTAGAAGAAAGGCTCTATGGATTTTGTTTACCTTCTGAGAACTACGCCAGAGAAACCCAGGAGGTATTTTGAATAAATAAATTACACATGAAACTGGTTTTGACATATGGAATTTCTTCCAGGATATTTGCATCCTGTGCCCATTTTTTTAATGACTCAAGGCTGTTTTCCAGATGAGGGCTCTGCTACAACTGCGGCAGTATATCTGGTTGTGTGGCATGCTTTTTAAATCTTCCTGAGAATGATCCCAAACCTTTTTTTAGACTCCAGCAACAAGCTTTCCTGTCCCCTAAAGCGGGATTTTACTTCCTGTTTGACTATTTGGAGAATCTCCAGCTGGAACTTTATTTCAATATGAACACGTTCAATCAAAACTTGAGCGCAGAGACTTTTATGTTATAATAATTATATGTGTGAAATTCCATTTTAACTAAAGCTTATTGACATTCACAAAACCCTGAGCCGTCACTTTTAAAAGGTGTGTAGGTGTAGCTTATCACGGTAATGCCTTGTGAAAGTAAATTATGAACCTTTGTGCAGCGCAGTGCTCTGCTAAATAAAACCATATGGGGTCCGAAATCACAACTGGTTTGTTTGACTTCTCAGGTTGCAGTGTTGCCATGGTTACATTCTCATTCTGTTTAAATCTGCATTGTTGCAACAAACTCGATATAATTTGCGTCTCCACCCTCTTGTGAAGTTTAAGGGATTTGGAACGTGTAGACCAATTACTTAAACTTGGCTTCGAGAGACACCCACTACTATTGCCAAGCACCAACATTCACATACAGAGCTCATGTGTTTACAATCATTACAATTAGGTCGAGTAAAAAAAAAAAACAGGTCTTCAGACCTGAGCTGTTGTAAAGATGGGTTCGAATCGCTCCTCGGCCTGTTCACAGCAAATGGACTCGGATTCATGTCACACTGACAGGAATTCCCAGTGGTTTCCAGTTACACGAGCATCACTCCCCAGCACCGTATCTAAATAATTAATCAGTCCATACAGCTTCAGTGTGACTGATTTAAAATGGTCAGAATTTCGCAACGTCAGGAGATCAGCCAAAGAAAATGTTGAAATACAAAAACAGGCTGCACGTATATTTTGGCCCAATCGGAAACATCATTGTGCTCTTCAACAAAAGAACTGAAACAGAGACTTGAAATTCTTAGTCAATGTTTTAATTGAACAAACTTCTAAAAGCACAGTTTTCAGTTTTCCTAACTAACAAATAAGGCACATATCGGAATGCCATTTCATGGACAATGAGCAACAGATTTGATCTCCTCTCACGTTCTTGTACTTTCCTCAGACCTTTTTGTTACTCTGTCCAATCCAATATGACAAATATTTTACAGATTTTACAAACATAAGTTTCTCATTTGTCACACGAAGGTTACATCAGTACATTCAGTACATTTATTAATGGCAAATACTTGCATTGAATAAAGGCATTTATTAATGACTAACAATTAGGTGTCTACTAAAATATATCTTGCCAGGAATATGTATTAATATTAAGAATACATTGCACAAATAAACGTTTTCAAATCATTAAAAAAAACATGCACATGCAAACTTCAGTCCCACAGTCTTAGATTTTTCCATTTTTACAAGAAAAAAAATATTTCAACATCATTCCTGGCAGTAACTGGAGACATGACTTAACTACAGCTCACAGTTTCATACAGTAAGGGCCCGGTTTACTACAACATTAAGTACATGTAAAAGGCTTGTAGATGCAAGTCAGTGTTATAGCCAATCACTGGAGTTAGTCATTTTTTGTCACTGTTTTGCATATATTAAAGGCCCCACGACATACAGTGTACGAGTCGGTCTTTGTTATGATAAAACAGCTGTAAATGTGTGTTAAAAACAAAGTGTTACAATGTTCCTTTAACTGCAAATCAAAACATTCATGCTGTATAAAAGACACACAAATATTCTAAACATGTTTAAGCACATGTGTTTGTAACAGGTAGGATTACTATATATACGATTAACATCTGAATAAAACACAAATAAAATGGCTTGTAAGGGCATAATAATATGTACCAACCTTGAATAATATTCTATGTAGTCATCATCAATATTTTCTTCATAGAGTAGCTTTTGTTGCATATTTTATACAAAAAATTGAATTGTTAAAAAAAAGAACAAAATCCTTCCATAAATATTTCTGTAAGATATAACCAAAGATGTAAAACATTAAAGAAAAAACCTCCCAGCTTTTTTGCATCTTAGCAAATTGCCCTTTTTCACATACAAAGTTTTAATATTGCATCATAACATTTGAAGTAGCCAACTTGATAATAATGGCAATCAAATATATACACAAAACACATACTAGTATCTTTGTAAGGGAAATCTTGTCTGGTTATCAAATTACTCCAAAATCTTATCTATATTGTTTCCAAAATACACAAACCTATAATAGAAAACAGCACGTTTATACTGAAAGTGAGCTATAAAAGTCAAGTATACTTATTTCAAGACAAAAAACGCATGCGCTAAAAGCACTGTATAGTTTTAAATGCAGGCACACTCTTAATACCACAAGTACTGTCTTCCGTTCAATAAGGCAGAAACACACAAAAAAAACAAGCTAAGAGATCACGGAAAACTAGCAACAAACAATCCCACTTGTGTAAATCTGTGTAAAAACTCAGGCCTGTTTTATTTTAGTCGATCAGGAAAGTCTGAGATCAGTCTTAGCAACTATTTTACAATGAAAATAAAGTGAGTTTTATAATGAAGCCTCACTCTAGTGGTGCTTTATATCAGTTACTCCGGTTTACAGAACTGAGGATGAATTAAACTGATCCCAACGATGCAAGGAAACCATTAAAGCGGAGAGAATCCGCAACCATGATGATGAATCCACAGTAATTGTTCAGTTCACTGCTTATTTTCATTACGCCATTCATTACGATGTTTATCAAAGAGCAAAGTAACTCAGTCCAGCTCCAGCAGGGCTTGAAGTAAACGCTGGAGTATAATATCACACAGCGGAGCCATTAGTAAAACCAGAACAATGTGAAAATACAGTTACTAAGAAATAGAGGCTCTCAGAAACAATAATGACGTTCAAGGAACAAACTAGCATCAACTTACAGACTACAGAATAATTTTTTAGCCATTTAATCTTCCACAGCATTACGCATGACATCTGTTATCCAAAATCACAGACTTCCCAACCGAACCCAGTTACACAACAAAGGCACTGGATTCACATTCCCTTCAGACGATTAAAGTTTATCCCTGTGAATCAGACCAACTAATATTCAGACAACACAAAATACGTGGACTCCAGAGTAAACAATTATTCACATCGTTTTTACCATGTAAATGCATTTAACTTCATATGTACATCTAAGATTAATTCGAAAAGTTCTCACGAAATCTGCCGATGATTTACCATCCGAACGTGTAAAGCTACATGTAACTTCAGATGATCCTGGGTCACAGTCAAATATGACCGATTAGTACTTCACATGAACCATAACAAGAGGTAAACAACACATTGTTTTATCCTATAGACACTTCCTTTCGTTAAATGTTAACACACTTCCATCATAATGCTCTCAGTGAGACATCTTCCTATTAGAATCTCTTTACAAAATCTTTTGGCCAATCAAATGTTCCCAAAGTGTCATTACATCACCAAAGACATCTCAAAATGACCTACTTTTCCTTCTTTCCCTTTACAATCATTTACTGCCCACCCAGGTAGAAAATGTTTCTTCAAAATCACAGTTTGAACACGATGTAATTAATTCATCAGTTATTCAACTAATGTACTGTATAAACATACACTCATGATGGGTCAGGTCATGCCAAAAAGGCATTAAACATAGAAATCATTTGTGAAATATGAGGCTGCACATTAGACATTTTTGTGTGTAGACAGGAGAACATTTTAGTGCAAGGGTCTCTGGTGAAATTAAATGATGAATAATTCTGAATTTATAAAATGTATAAACGTTTTCAGACTATAAATTGTAAGGACAGACGGACTGCTGCTGAAGTGAGGCCTGAATTTACATATGACCTTTCCCAGAGCAGTGTTCATACAGAGACATGGTTTTTCATGAGTAATTTAAACACACCCACCATCCTGAGGCAAATAAACCCGGTGAGGAACAGGTGTTAAACTGAGGAACGATTTCTTAAATCATAGCATATGGAGCGAAAAGCTCAAAGCTTGACCTCACGCTAAAAAAAACAACAAAAATCTGGAGTTTTACCTGGGCTTCTAAGACAATCAAAGCAGTTCTCTGGCAACAATTTACAACATGCGTGATCACATTTCAAAGGACGGTGATGGTAGTTTTGCACAGTTCTGCATATCAGCTAGCCATGGCTTTGTTTTGATCATCTGCACACCTCGTAAAACAGAGATAATATGACAATGTAAAGGAATTGATGAATCTGCATAAGTTGTTACGGTTTTGCATAGTTGCCAACGGCTTGATTGAACGTGACGTCTGGGTGCCTTCAAGGCTACGTGTAGCAGACTTCCCAAATCGATCTTGAATCTGACAATTCATACAAGTACGTGAAGAAATAAACTACCTGACGCAGCTAAAACAAAGCAAAAGATGATTCTATTCTACAGTAGATTCTAATGGCAAGATCTGTCTGTATAGATACACACATGTACTTATCCCAGTTTAGTCAATTTCATTGCACTACAAGATGATATACAAACATAAATAAATATGTGACACAAAAGCTAGGGATGGAAAGTCCATTATCCCTCTGTTAATTCACAGTTAATATGATGTGCTGTTGACCCAATAACTCTGTAAAAGGCACACCGGGCCCATGTTTGAGTGAACTGACTCCTTTATCGCTCAACACATCTTTGTAGTTCACTTAACAGGGAGAATGAAGGGTAAGTCTGTAAACACACAATCGAGGGCGCGGTGGTGAGGTAATCCACCGCAGCCGATATAATGGATAACAAATACTGTCAGTCACAACTCTTCCAAATTATTCAATTCAATTGTCCATCACACACATAATAGGAGCAATAAATGTGACGCATGCTGCTGATACACAAAGCCATTACTATCATTAGACATATTTACATGAATATTTTGGCACTTTTCACTTTTTCCTGGAGCGCTTGGGAGGCAAAGCAAAGGCGGAGGGAAGGGTTGGGTGGAGGACCGGGGGGTGGAGGAAGTAATAAGACGACAGGGACCTCAAGGGACTTCTTTATTGCACACGACGGCAGTAGTAGCCCAGGACTTTACACTTCTCACACAGATGTTGTGGGTGCTCCTTGCTCTGGTCAGACACGTCCAGCCCGTCCGGTTTCTCTAAAGGACGCTGAGGAAAACAGGACATGTGAGTCATAGTTGTTCATCATTCAGGTTCAAAACTGAGAATTGTTTTAGTCTGGCTAGACTCTTTGGAGATATGGGTTTGGAGACAAAATATGAGGAACTTGAATGTCCAAGTCTCAAACCACAATGAACCAACCGCGGGTGTGTCAGAAATAAGTTCAGGACTGATACCAACAACCATTTATCCTTGTTGAATATTAGCCATAATTCTAGTCAGAAAAAGAACATGCTTTGTTATTAATATCCTTACATTTATCAATGTTTGTGCACATATAAGAGGATTTACAGTTACAGTAAAGTTACACTGTCTCTGTAAAGCTACAATAATACTTACTATAGTTAAACTGACAGAGCATTGTGTCAGCAACGCAAAGGTGGTGGGTCCAATTTCAAGGGAACACACATACTGATCAAACGTATAGCTTAAATGCAATGTAAGTTGCTTTAAATAAACATATTTGCTAAATAGCTAATGCAATGTGTTTAAGCAATGTATGTAAAGCAGTGTTGATTGTACAAGACTCAGACAAACTGTGGTATGGCCAAGCTGTACACCAGGCCGGGCAGTCGGAGAAGATTCAAGAGGGATTCTTTGTCTTGGAGGTTATTCAAAAGACACTGAGAACACGTGTGAGCCAAATCCTTTTGGCTGTTGATCACAAATAATACTTCTGCAATTATTTGTTTTCCCACCCATTGCTTTTGGAAGATCATTTTACAATCTTGTTATTCTTTCCTGCACGTCTCAGCTGCGCTCCGTGAATTACGGAAAACCAGGTTAGAAAGGGCCACTGGGAAAAGACAGTGTTGTAACCTAAGGGAGTGTTTTGCGAATGATAATTTCAGGAAATGTCTAATGCCTCCGCGAATTAATAATTTGGCTATGTCTTCCTGATGCTCTCAATAAGTGTCCCTGCCAAAAACCAAAGATCTCAAAGCAGGAAGTTCGGGAGGGCTTCACAAAATATCCCTGTTTCATGTCCGTTCTCATACTGTAAAGATGTCAGCCCGGTTCCCTGTGCATGTCATTAAATATGAGAATGATAAAAGCAGGACTCTCCAGACGCCGGCGTCTCATGCATTGAGGGTCATTTCTGGAACTGCTCTGGAGTTTTTATATGACAGTGTGGCAATGGTAACACAGAGTAACTTTTACTTAATCACGTATCAGGACCGGCTGGAGATATACAATACTTTACAGTGAAAGAACTGCAGTATTAAATGATTTCCATACTTCTCATCTTGGAAGAATGATTTCCATTGTAAGCGGACAATAAAACAGGAGATTTTATGTTCGCTTGAGTTACAGGGAAAAGAAACCATCTGCAAATCCTTAAAGGTCTTTTTGACATATATTATATATATAAACATATAGAATAAGAACATATACATAGAACATATAGAGACAGTGAATAAGAACATTTGGTTCTTATTCACACACACACACACACACACATATATATATATATGAAACACGTTATGTGAGTAAAACTCAAAAGCTAAAAAATGTGCCTGTGAAAGGGGAATTAGCCATAATTTTAGCTAACAGGGAACGTTTAAGAACATTGGCTAATGTTCCCCAAAAGTTATATTCTTGCAGTAACATTAGATGATGTTATTCTTAGGTTGTTAGTGAAATGTTTTTACAAAACATTACAGAATTTCAAAAATCTTCTTTTAAACAAGCAATAACGTTAATACATTTTGACTTTTTAATATTTGTTGAACTTTTAAAACAACATTTTGTTACTTAATGGGAACATTTAAGGAATGTTCTTACAACCCAAAATCCTTAGCTGGGAATATTATAGCAGGGCACTACTGAGTCCTACAGTACAATTTGCATCCTAACCTGCTCTGAACTGTGTATGTATGGCTACTTTCAAACCAGGTTAACCAGCAACTTTTAAAATGTAGTTATGACATCATTCAAGCTTTCTATTCATTATATACATTCATATGGATGTGTAGATGTTCTCTGTATAGCTTGCCATATAAATATCGGTCCTCTTTTTTAAATTATGAGAACATCCTGAAAATTGAGTCCTTCAAAGTTCAATATGTATTTGGGGCAGATGTATGCCTTAGGTTAATGTCTCAGATTTCAAGGGTACCACTGGGCCCCATGCATAAGAACTTCTTGGAAGATTACACAGTATGTTTACACACTACACACATGTTTCTACAGTACACTCACAGATTAGTAAAACCTGTTTCTGGTGTTTTAAAGAGACAGTGCCACAAAATTCTAAAGTCATACAGGAGTTCTACTGTACCTGTTTATGAGGATAAACATTGATATGACATTTGATGCATTCCTGTCCCATGTTGGCCCAAGAGTTGCCGCTCATCCACTTCCGCTTGCATTTGGGACACTTGTATTCACCGAAACACCTTTTCTTGCCTTGGTATGGAGTCAGTCCTTCACCTTTGGGTCTGGCCTGGAAAGACATAATGAAAACAAAGTTTGATTCACAAGATCTACACAGAGGTTTCCTTAAAGGATCTACTGTGCGTTTAACAGATTAGCTTTGACCTGAGGCTAAGCACCAACCAGTCAGAAGACTTTGTGGATTATGCAAAAATTTGTATGTATTTCTGACTGGCCAAATGTAATGCAAATTTGGCAGTCTGTGGCCTTTGATGTTACTGAAAGACTGGGAAAAGGCAAATTTTATTTTTATTAAACCAGCATGTTTTGAAATTAAAACAGTATCTGTTTCAAAAGTAACAGGGGGTGCATAAATACACAGCTTTTACTGTTTATTGGTGGTAAAAAAAAAAACTCTTAATACATGCTTTAGAAACACCAGCCAAATTTTATGCAAATTTACTTTGGTGTTGTTGAAGTATTGGCCTTAGAACTGACCTAAAACCTCTCGATGTTTTCCTCAAACAATCCTATGACAAATATTTATATACTGGAAGCTTGCAGCCAACTGCTTGGTCACTTGTTTTCTGTACAGAGCAAAATTCATTTTCTTTCCTTAAGTATTTAATTAAAACATTGTGCAGAACTGCACGTCCATTTCTGCTGTTTCCCAATACTGTCTCACACGCATTACAGCTATCCTGTAGCTATTGCCATTATGAGCAGAAGAATACAATAAAAATCTGTAGCAGAGGCTGTCTCATAAGAAAAAACATGGGAATGGTGTTTTATGTAAGAATCTGTAAGTTTATTACAGAAGTAATTTGACTCAATGCTGACGTTAACTGAAAAGAAACAGTAACTGTTCCCGTGAGCATCACAAATATAATTTTTGGTGGATCTTCTACAGCACAGTTGGTCCAAAACAAACTATTATAAAAACTCAAGTGTTCTTGTAGTTTAACTGGTGGAGCATTGAGTTAAGGTTGCGGGTTCGATTCCCAGGCAAAACACGTAGTGATCAAATGTATCTTTTGTAAATCACTTTGGATAAAAGCATCTGCCAGATGCATAATTGTAAATGTAAAGTCAGTCAAACCCAAAAAGCAACAACAAAACATACTGTTAGTATTTATAGAGAGCTGCTAACTGCCTTCATCGTCATGAAGGAGTTGTTATGTGTGGTATGGCAGACCTCTCCTGAGAGTTCAGCCTCCAAACCACTGCTCAAATCTGAGAACTCTGGATATGAGGAATTCTAATGATTTTCCTCATGCGAGTGAATTCTAACCCTAGGAGAAAATTGTGCTGTGGTTTAAACATGCTCTGGTCAAAGAGTTCAGCATATTTCCTGTCCTCAACCTTGCACATAAAAACACAAAGAATAGAAAAGAAATTATCTGCTATGACCCCATTTGCGTGGCCGTGATTTACTAAATTGCTGTGACACGAATAAATGGATTTATGATGTAAATCTCTTACATAAGCATGTGTAATCTTGCATAACAAATTTCCCCTTTTTCTGGTCGCCGGAGTGTTTATTGCACACTCTTAAGGGGACAGGGCAGTCTGAAACGGCTGAGGGGATTTGAAGCTGAAGATCACATCTGAGGGACGGACGGTGATATCACCGACCAAAGACAATTGGCCAACTGACACACTGCACGCAAAAGGCCCTCCTCCCCAACCATAAACAACATGATTCAACCGCAACAAAACTGTTGACAACAGCTGGACACCGTGATGCTTGTGGCTGTTGTTTGGCTACTTTAAAACTTCTGAAAGACTGAAGCAAGCCGGTCCTCATGACGATATTGACCCCTCTGTGACTGTTGTGCTGGTGGTCTGGTGTGGGTGTGAGTACTGATGTCAGAACCACTGATGGTGGCTGATGTCACTGGGGTCTTAAATATTTAGTTATAACCCAGCTAACAGGAAACGTTCTCAAAACATTGGCTGACATTGCAAAACATTGCATTTTAATGTAATATATATCAATATCATATTTCACCATGTTATTTAATGCCATGTTAGGATTTATGTTTTCCAATTACTGTAGTTTATTGGTTAATTGTTCGACTGCTGAAAAACCAAGTTCTTCAGACTTTAGCTTGGGCTTGAAATGCTGGTCTGGTGTTTTTGTCATTTTATACACTGTAGCCAAGCAATATAATTATTATTGAGCAAAAGATGTTGGGCAACTTAGAACTGCTTTAAAGTTATGATGGTTAGTGAGCCTCTAGCCATCTCCATGAGATCTTATCAGCAACCCTGAAGAATTCACAACTCTATGAAAAAGCCGTATATATCCAGCACTGCAGTGGTCCCTGGATGAGTGCCAGCGGACACACATGATATTCTGTTTACAGCAGTCTGACCTATTTTGGTTGTGTTTTTAATAGATTTCAGACCAACAGAGGAACACTGACAATATAATGCAAATAACAATGTACCCCAGAAATGCTGAATTAATAATAACAAATACTTCAAAATAAAACACAATTAATGTAGAATTATTTACTGTTAAATATGGCAAAAAAAACTCTTAATGTTACTTTGTACCTTTTTCAAACAGTACAAAGCTTTTTACACACTTTAATGAACCACTGGAAATGAAATACACAGTTCTAAAACCTTACATTTATGATGTTATTGTTTTACTCTGTGAATATTCGTCTCACAAAACAAGCAATTGCGCAAAACAAAACACTCTTTATTTTCCAAACGAAACAATCTCAGAGGAAATAGGGCAAACGAAAGTTCTACTCGCTCTACTTACAGCCATCACCAGGGAAATGACAAATGAACAGCGTTGACAGTAACGCCACAGTCTAAACAAATCCAAAGCAAAGCTTGTGTGTTTCAAATGTGTGTTTACACAGTTCTACCCAGTGCCCTAGAAGTAATGCGACCATTTTAACCCGACTCTCGCTTAATGGACACAGAAGTTTTGTGTAAATCAATTTCGCTGTTTATCCAATGAAAACACATCTAAAAGCGGGAAGGGAATCGATAACAACACTGAAGTGTTGATGTTTGATATAAGTGAGATATGTATGCTTCAAGTCAGTGTTTAGCTCATAGACAGCATGCATTATAGCAGTACTGGGGGTTATCCTGCAATACAAATTTGCCATCATTTACTCACCCCCACGTCACTCCAACCCGGTGTTATTATTAAATCTTCTGGTGAAACATTAGCCAGAATGTCCAAGCTGTTCTTTTCCATATAATGAAAGTGTGCGATGATTTATAATTCCAAACTGAGGATTAAAAACCGTGCAGGTATCATAAAAGCAGCCCAAGTGCTGCTTAAACATTATGCCTCACAGTTCCTTTTGTGTTACATAGAGAAAGAAAATAAAAGGAGTTGGAAACAATATGGGGGTGATTAAGTGGATTATTCATCTTTGGGTAAACTATTCCTTTACAATTAACGTTTTTTGGAGAGAGAATTTCACTATCCAGCTGTCTAAGGGCGTCATGGTTATTGTTTTGGAACAGAAAAGTGGACAAAACAGTCACTCACTGTGAAAGCATAAATATAAACACACACGTAAAATATTTACTGCCTGTCAACAGCAGTGAGGTGAATCCAATGTTCCAAACACCATCACTGCCCAGCTAACAGGGAGCGTTCTCAGAATGTTGGCTAATGTTTTCTAAACGTTCTCTTACGTTATGAACAACATTCTTGCAGTAATGTTAGTAGATTTTTTAAATGTTATAAATCATATTTAGCAAATCACCAGATCATATTTCATGTCATGTCATTCTTGAGTAATTTGAGTTGTTAGATTAAAAAAAATACAAATAAAAACGCAGATTTAAAAATGTTGCAATAATGTTTTTAAAAACATTATAATGATGTTAATACGTCGTTAAAAAATCTGGATGTTTTAAAGTTCCAAAAACGTTATATTTTTTTAAAAACATTTTTGTTACTTAATAGAAACATTAGGAAAACATTCTTACAACCACTTGTAAATTGTTAGCTGGGTATAATACAAACATCAGGGTCGTTCTTTCTGCAGAGCAAGCCTCAGGACCTGCAGAAGACTCGGGACATCAGATACTAGCATTCAGTGACTGTAACCAGTCAGGGGGAGGGAGATCAGATTGAGCGTCTCCTCTCACCATCCCTCCAGCTGTGCTCCCTATGGAGACAAAAAGAAGGAGGTGGGGGGGTTCTGACTGTCCTAGCAGTAACGCCAACCTCCCCACAACAGGACAAATACCTCAGTACAGCAGTCATCTCTCACAGCTGGAGTCGTTCCTCCAATCAGGCCCAACAGGACTGAAGGGGAAGGAAATACGAAGCAGATGAGCTCCACACTGGTATAACATAAGAAAACACTAACAGACCCTGTTCTGATCTCTCAGATGTTTTGAATTAAGGCTATACAGATTAACAAAGGGTGCCAGAAGAAAACAGTGAGAGATAGTGATTCAGAGTTTGGAGGCATCCGCGGAGTGAGTGATAAAACTCGTCCAATGAGAGGGGAATGTTGGGAAGGGTTTCTTAAGGGTGAGTTCCTCAAAAAAATAGCAAATTTGTTAAGAGCAATTTTTGTTAAAAATTAGCATCTGTGCTATAAGTGAAAACCCAAAAATCTGCTTTTCTAAGGAATGCCATATATTTCACAGATTAAAAGGTAAATTATGCCAAAGAATGATCTACAGACACTATAACACATTAAATAAAATTTAGCAGTTTTTTGGCCGGTCAATGTGAGATTTTTCTGTGTGCAAAATTAAAGGATTTTTTAGAAGGGCGAAAACGTTCTTGAAAGTAACTGCACAAAACTTGTTTGGCCCCAGTTGCTGAAGTTTGGTTTTTAAAGGAAATGCATGTAACTCTTAGGGCAGAAAATCAACAGGAGACTACAAAATCAAAACATGTTTGTTTGAGTCTTCACTTGTACAACAACTGTAACAGCACACAGTGCACATGAATGGATAATCAAACATTTAGAAACCCACAAGGCCTTGGATAGCTGGCCTGCCACAACAAACATTCTAATTCATACCTCATTCCTGTAAATGTCACCCAAATCTGTCTGATCTAAATAAAGATGAACTCACTGGCATAAATACATGCACAAAAAAAACAGCATTTCTAAGAAACAGAACAGAGAACTAAACATTAGCAGTAAACACTGAACACAATACTTTTCTATATGCTATACACACATTTTCTTCAGTATTTAAATATATTTTTATTGTTCAAATATAATCATAATTATTAAACATCAACCTAAACCTTAACCTGTATATCAAAAACGTTATTTTAAAATTAATGGTGAAATATTTCAAAAAGTTACAAAACGTTATTTAAAAATGTCTAAATAATGTTCCTGTAACCAAGCACTAACAATAACACCATGTCTAAAAATCTGTTCCTAGATTATTTAAAATAACATTTCTAATGTTTTTGTTGCTTTATGAAAACGTTTTTACAACCTTAAATTGTCAGCTGAGGTGCTACATAGGTCTTGTTAATTGGTGTCACGGCTGCACTTATACATGTAAACAGACCGAAGGTACCGGCGTGTGTTACAGAGTTGTGGCTCATCAGCATCACAATGTGTGAACGGATCAAGCGGAGCTCTGTCTGGACTGGAAGAGGAGGCCAAGACAGAGTCTGCAGATGGCCTTTCCCAGAGTCTGCCGCACAAGAATGACTTGTTGAGCTCATCAGCTGCCCCCGCTTGTGATTTCCGGACTGCAGTGAGCATTCCAGTCAGGTGCACGCTGCTGTTATATTAATCCCCACCAGAGCGTCTAAATGAAGCTAGTGTTTTCTTGCCTTTTTCCGTGTCTCTTTTTTGCGGGTGCAGCTGTCTCTTTTTATGCCCGAAAGTCAAGGACACCATCTCTGAGACTGACAGGGGAGAACAGGTGTGGTGTTAAATGATAAATCTGTCTGCTCATAATGTCTCAGTGTTAGGAAAACCAATTGCCTGAGGAGAATCTAAAACCACCAATGAGAGAGCAGGTTAAGCTGATATTGACACATTAAAGCTTTAGGTCCTGACCTGAGGTCAGCCTTGAAAGTTTTAGTTAATTTGATGATTAGTGTTGGAGAGTCTGGAACGGCTGATGTTGGACCTGTTCTTACAGCACTAAAGTAAAGGCGGCTACTAATCACAAGAACTGGTCATTAACACGACACCTCGGATAATAACACTGATAACTCCATCACTTCCAAACACATCACTGAATCACAATAAACGTTTAACAAACCAACTGAATCTTTGTTCAAATTCCCCCTGACCACAGAGTAAATATTTCCTGAACAAACTATTTTGAATTGTGAAACCAACACATATCCAGCGGTCAGTCAGAATCAGTTTTAAAACGCAACACAGATTTTGGCCCTCACTTTTCTAGGTTATTACAAAGCTAAGCAATGTTTTCCAAGTATTCCAGATAGCGCTGGACCCCTTCCTGGTTTTTTGGCGGAGGCTCCTGAAGTTTGGCTGCTCTCTCTGCCAGCATCTGGAATCCATCAGTATAAACAATGGAGGCCCGGTGCTGGAGCCTTCGCCCAGCCCCCAGGAGACTCCACACAGCTCTAGAAGACCAATTCCACCAGATACAACACACTCAATTACCCCACAGAGAAGATGAGGGGAAACTCAACTTTCTGCTAATCTCTGTTTAGTTTGGACAGGATACAGAAGAGATTGATTTGTTGATAGATGGGGAAACACACAAAGATCAAACTTGGCCGTTCCTGAGGGTGCGCTCTCTGAATCGCTCTGTTTACTATGATAATTAACAGCAAATCTTATGATTAAGATTCTCTCATTCAGCTCATTGTGAATGAGTCATATTAATGTACAAGATGCACCGCGTATGCAAACACAGCAATGAATCAACCGCATATTCTGTGATTAAAATCACAGATTTCAGTGTCTCAGGATCTCAACTTTCTGAGGCTGTAACATATGTTACAAATTACACTAAATGACAGACATTTGGCCACAGAGAACAAAAATCTTCCAGCTAACACTTTTTGGTTGAAAGAATGTTTCTTTAATGTTTCCATTAAGAAACAAAAATGTTCAAGATGTTATTGTGAACATTCTAGGACCATCAAGTTTTCAGACATTGTATCAACGTTATTGATTGGCTACATTTTTCAAGAATATTATTAAAACATTTTTTAAATCTGTAACAATTTTTCTTAACTTAAGAATAACATTTCTGTTGTATATAACATGTAACGTTAAAATTATTCCACTAACATTCTCAAAAGAAAGATTTTTGATAACTTAGAGAGAACTTTTAAAGAATGTTGACTTACATATTTAACATATAAGTATTTCCTGTTAACAGGACTAACACTTGCTCTGAAATGTATGGCTTAACGAATGCTTTAGGCCGGGGTACAAATCACGGTCTGTTCGCTTGCTTGAACATGTTGGCAGTAAGAGTTCATTGAGTTCCGGACTAATATAGCAAACCAAACCCAAATATACCGAGTAGTGTGAAAGACACAGAGGATGCAAACGTTGGCAGCTCTCACACTCGACCAAAGCAAACTGTGATAGACTTTCTTTATGCTAAATCAAGCTTGGAACATACTCCTATTTATTTATGCAGATGTATTTTTAATTTTAAGAAAGTTAAGTACCACTGGCATTGGGTCAGAACTACACGTTCATCCTGCTCTTCCATGACACACAAATATATAGGCTATATATGTGGCTCCAGTTGCACAAAGACAAGCATTGCTTGTGCCCTTAATTTGTCCACCAGCAGCTGTTCTGTGCAAGCAGGGACTGCTGAGATAAGCATTCTTATCCTCTGCAGGGGCAGCTAAATATAAAAATTGAGACATACACAATCACTGCATTAGAACAATTTTGCACTTTTGAACTGAAGAAAAAGTTAAATGTGTCATTTGTTTTTTAAGGCTATACTTTTCACTACAAAAGCTTTTTTCCTTTTTTTGTCAAATCTAGAAAGATCTAGAATCTAGAATGAAGTAATGTTTCTGACACAGACTTATTAGACAGACACAATATTTATAACTACGGTATTTATATTCTAGCAAGTTTTACAATTATAGTTGTAGCTATCAGTTAGCTTTCACATATATAAATGCGGCATGATTAACTCTTACATCAAAAATAAGACATCATAAATAAACTACAGTGGTCATCACAGCCGTTTTGCTCTGAATGCGTCTGCTTGGGCAAGTCGAACCTTGGGTTTCTGGGGCCTTAAAGCTTTTTAGTCAGGAACATAAAGTAACAACTAAACACATTTTAACAAATGTGCCAAAAGCCTCAACAATGGCTTTTAAAGACCTCAATAACGCAGCTTCATCTGGAAGCTAAAAACATAACACTCAATAAATCATTTGCTGGGAACCAGCAGTCTTCTTATTTATAGGCGATAAAATTACATTCAGTCACACTAATAAATGAAATAGTTATTAACATACCACCGTGTTTGCTATGCTTCTCCCTGTCCTAGTTTCAGAAAGAAAACAAAGAGAGATTTCCAAGCAACCAGCCAAAATCGCACATATGCTAAAAGATATTGAGTATATAGCTACATATGTTATGACAATGATGGGTCAGCAAGGGTAAAACACACAGGGACGTGTTACAGGAAATCTCAGCCCACTCACACAACCCCTTCATTAGAAGTGGAAATGTACTGTTATTAGTATAAATGTGCTGTTCTGTGTTTGGCTAATAACCCAACCCAAACTGATATTACCAAATGTACAGCTAGAATTCAATATTATTTCAAGCTCAAATTGTATGATGGCAGAACTAAAGAACTAAAGAAAGTAGATGGCAGAACTACTTTCGCAAAGCGGTGCTAGATTTACTATGAGGCAGTCACTCCAGCTCTCAGTTACAACTGGTGACAGGAAAATAGCTGACAAACCACTGATATTTTTTGAGAGGGCTTATCAAACACAAGAGTTAGCCGTCCTGTGGTAAACACTTTAAATGGGCTTGTACTATAGATCAAACCTCATATCCAGAACCAAAGGGGGGTCTAGTCCTGAAATAACAGTGATTTTCTATTTAAATTTAGTCAGAACAAATATGGGATTTAATGAAGGCCCCTCTCTGTGCACAACCACAACACCATCATGCAAAGATGGCCCTGCTGAGTCTGTTACACAGGCAAGTTTAGCATCTCCCCTCTAATTAGCAGCTCATCACACACAGTCACTGTAGTGTAAGGCCACTAACCTCTGCTACTTTCAGGCTAGGTCAAATCTGACATGATTTAACATAATTCAGAGCCTCTTTATTGCAAACCTGTACAGACATATACATATGAATACACACACACACATGATTCTGGACTTTCTATAGACATAATGACTTTTTAACTGTACAAACTGTATAATCTATACCCGAACCCTCACAGAGGGTTTTGTATTAAAACACACACACACACACACACACACACACACAATGTAGTATGTTTATAAATCAATCAGACTGCTGGCTGGACCACAATGTAGTTCTTTCAAACATTTTTTTCACACACAGACAAAACAACAAGCCTTTATGAAGGATCACTAATATGTTTTTATAATAGGAAATAGAATTTTAATGTCAACGTTTAGCCTTGTCTTTCTGCATCTATTATTTGTCACAGAAATATCTACATTGTTTTACGCAAGAAAATTAATAATTCCATCAATGAGCATGGATACAGTCTAGGCCAAACCCATAATTCTGCCGTTTCCTGGAACCTGGATCAGATGTGAGATGTAAATAATCCAATTTATCTCTCTATCTAGAGGACACTGCTGTTGGCTGCACCTATGACAGCGTAATTTCTAATGCATTGCTGATCCAAACCGACCTGCTATTGGTGATTACTCAGAAGAAATGAATGCAAGTGAGAAATAAACAGTCTGTTCTGAGAGAGCTCAACAGAACGTCGCAGTCAGGACTGTTTATTCTCTTCTCTCATTGTGAGCTTCATTGTTGTACGTCATATCTTCTTAGTTTTACAGGAAAAGGCATCAGAGAGAGAGAGAGAGAGGGAGGGAGAGAGTAAGAGA